>KN840482.1:131993-155621 GCA_000832265.1 Phlebiopsis gigantea 11061_1 CR5-6
AGAGAGTCGCTCATCGGTGAGTCGATTGCCGACGGTCCCCACAGATGCGGACCCTGCCAAGGAACAAACAAAGACAAACTTTCCGCGCTCGAGTTCAAACATTATCGCGGTGGAGATTGCTTTCCGACATCCATGAGTGAATTAAAACCAAATTGTGGCGATATTCAATGGACTGTAGAGGTGAGTTTGAGATGTTGGAGACCCTCCCCGGGCCACACATACACGAACCGCGGCATACGTTCTTTAATTGTACCACTGCGACCTTTTTCTTACATGATTTGATTTATGTCTGTTTATTCAGATCTGAATAAGCTCCCTATACCGTGCAGAAGGGACTCGGAACGGGCCTGAGTTCAGTGTTGGGCACCGTGACTCCTGCCCGAGCCTGCAACTTCTTCGCGAGGAATTCACGTAGTCCGCGTGTATATATTACTACCTAGAGTGCATCGATGAAATTTAAATCGCCTGTTCAGAGTTCAGCAAATTTAATATGCTACAAGATGGCAGCTTCAGTCCTATTTTACACTTTGAATCTTCCAACAAAACCAGTTAGAGAGCGTCATGGGCCGCGAGGAACTCGCGAGCGTGAGCCTTGGCCTCCGAGGACACACGAGGGTCTAGGGACTTGGTGAGCATACAAGCATGCATACTTGCAGCATTCAGTACTTACTACTGAGAGCAGCCTTGTAACCTGCAAGCACGCGAGTCTGATGTTCGTCTTCGCCCACACCCTCTGCACGCTCCACGGTGTAGCCGTGAGCCTCGAGGATCTCTGCCGCGTGCTGCTTCGCCTCTGGAGACGTGTTCTCGTTCTGACGCTTGGTTCAGATACGCCGTACATGAAGCACGCTGTATTGCCGCTACTTACAGACAGCGTCGCCTTGTAGCCACCAAGAACGCGGTTGGTGTCCCGGTCGCCCTGGTGGTGGCCCGTAGTGTTGTGGGTGGTAGTGGTCTTCTCGCCTATGTGATCGAGCCTGTCGGCGGCGCGCTCCTTTGCCTCCTCGCTGACGTTCGGGTTGTGGATTGCGGCCTTCAGGCCGGCGGCGACGCGCTCTGGGTTCTTGTGTTCTGTCGCATCGAGGTAAGCGGGCGCAACTGGCAACGCCGTTCGACGACGACACTGACCGGTGGAAGACATGGCTCTGCGGAAGAACGTAGAAGAAATATGGGTTGAGCTTGGGTTGTGCGGCTTCGAGTGGCCTCTTTATATGCCGTCCCGTCCGTGTGCACGAGGCTCGACGCTGTGCGCAGCATGACGTCCTGTGGAATGTGTTGCCACAGAATGCCCCACCGCCCCTAGCGCGCGCTGGTCCCTTGGCGGATCACTTTGATGCGCTTGATGCGGTGCGCACGGTGGGCTTCGCAATTAATCGGCGTCGAACAATGTGCTAGTGTCGTTTGGAGCAGGACCCCTGCCAGGCTGTGTCTTCTGGAACTTCTTGTCAATGAATTTCTCGCCTCGCCTCGTGCGTTTTTATGCCATGGAACTCGAAACGCACTAAAGTGCTTGCTAGAATCGGTATGGGCCAAGACAGGAGCGCTGTAAAGACTTGCGACTGTGATCAAATCAGTGGCAAGGGGCTAGCCCCGATCGGCAGCGTGGACGGTCGAGTGCAAACGTGCTCCCCCCTTTTCGTCGGCGGATGCGCATTGCTCGTATGCATTTTGCTTCCTGCCACCATTACCCTCCCGCTCATACCACGTACGGTGCGCCCTGCCCCCGCCCAAGCTCTTTACCACCGTGGACCAGGCAGCTGCCACACTCAACATGGCAGGGGCGACGCTGAGGATACGCTTCATCATCATCGGTGCGACCGCCGCGGGTCTTGCGTCTGCCATCGCCCTCAGGCGCGCCGGGCACGACGTCGTCCTGCTCGACGTGGGCGACGAGGCTGCGCATGTGCGTCCTGTCTGAGCCCTGGCCTCCGCGAAGCAGCCCTGACCAGAAGCCAGGACACCGGCTGCACTGTGCCACCGAACATGTCCAAGCTCCTCATCCGGTGGGGGCTCGAGGCAGAACTCAGAAAGGTGTCGGTGGGGTCCAGGGTGATCCTGATGACCGACTGTGCGTACCCGACTGGCCTCGTCTGCGATCCGCCATGACCCCTGTCCGCAGACGAAACGGACGAGATCATCGGCAAACACTCGTGGCACGAGGAGCTGTTCAAAGATGCCGGCGGGGACATGCTGTACATGCACGTGAGTACGCACATCTCGCCGCTGTACCGTTGCTGACGCGGGCATTCCATGTCGCGCACGCGCGCGCGCAGCACTCAGACATCCGGAAGTTGCTGCACGCCAACGCCACCGCCCTGGGCACGAGCATCGTCCCCGACGCACGGGTGTCGTCGATAGAGTTTGACGCGGACGAGCGACCCTCTGTTCGGTTGGCGTCGGGACAGGTCCTCGAAGGTGATGTCGTCGTAGCCACGGACGGCCCCGGGAGCATCGCACGCGCCCTGGTCATCGGCCACGATGTGCAGGAGACGAACCTGGGCTTGACGATATTCAGGTCGGCACCTGTCCGCTCGCCCTCGCCGTCTTCTCATCCCGCGTTCTTGCCCAGCCTCACGGTGCCACGGGAGGCCATGGCTGCGGACCCGCAACTCGTGCCCCTCCTCGAACAAAGTGTGCGCCCCCACTCCCGTTGCTGCCCTCCGTGTTCCTGTGCTGACCCGTTTGCCAGTGGATATCGTACGTCTGGCTGGGCGCCTCCCGCGGCGCGATAGGATTTGTCGCAGTACGTCGCCGACGCCTGCATCTTCCCTGCTGACTCGACCTCGTCTGCGCAGGGCGTGCAGCCCGAATTCGCGCTGCAAGTATACGTGGCCGACGCAGCCGCGGCGCAGCTCTGGTCCCAAAGCATATCGCCCGAGCAGGTGCTGCACCACATGGGCCCCTGCGAACCACGGTGAACGCTCTCGCGCGGCCCTATCCATGCAGCGGCACTCACCCTCCGCAGGCTGCAGAAGCTCGTCGCGCTCTCCGTGCGCATCCACTGCGCGCCGCTCATCGAGCCGCCCGAGCTCGAGACCTGGGTGCACCCCAGCGGCCACCTGCTCATCCTCGGCGACGCCGCGCACCCCTTCCCGGTACGCCCGTGGGCCGCGCGCTCCGCCATTCCGCGCTCACCCCCGCCCCCGCAGCCCGGCGCGACGAACGGCGTGTCGACCTCGGTGTGCGACGCGGGCACGCTCGGCGAGCTCTTCCGCCACCTGCACAGCCGCGCGCAGGTCGCGAGCTTCGTGCGCGCGTTCGAGAGCCTGCGGCGCGACCCCGTGCGCACGATGCTCGCCGCGGACCTCGCGCACTACACCACCGTGGCGATGGCGCCCGGCGCGGCGCGCGACGCGCGCGACGCCGCCATGCGGGAGAAGTACGTCGCGGGCGTGGACGCGCTCACCGGCGCCACCGACGCCGCCACCGCGGTCTGGGAGGTGCGTCGCTGCGCTGGCTCGCTGCGGGGGCCGCACATCGCTGACGCCGCGCGCACAGAGGGACAAGGCGGTCTTTGCGTACGACGCCGAGGACCATGCCGCAGAGTGGTGGAACGACTGGGGTCTGCTGGAGGAACGAGCGACGAATCAGGTGCGGGTGCCGCCTGAAAAGGTGCCCCTGTTTGCGGTCCAGCAGCACCGTGCCAAGACGCCTGGGGCCTGAACGCGCGAGGGGTTGTCCAAGCGCATGTTTCTTACAGAACACTTGGTTACACCATTCAATTGTAGCATACTTGTACATCAGCAACATGATCTACAGTGCTTGTCGTCAATAACTCCGTCCAGACCGCACACACAGGGTGCACGTACCCTCGGAGGAGATCACAGGGGCGGGGTGTCCACGAACGACTGCACGGTCATCCACTCGGGATAGCGAGGCCCGGTGCTCGCCTCCGACCTCTCCGCCACGTCGCGCACCTCCTGCAGCTCCTCAGCGGACAGCGTCACCTTCAACGCGCCGACGTTCTCCTCTGCGGTCTACCACGACGCGTCAGCGCCCGAAGAGCGGCACGGGGGAGGCCGCGGCGCGCACCTGGATGCGGCTCGCGCCGAAGACGGGGACGACGCCGCCCTGGCCGAAGAGCCACGCGAGCGCGACCTGCCCCGGCGTCGCGCCGTGCCGCGCGCCGATCTGCTGGAGGCCGTCGACGATCTTGAGCACCTTGGGGAAGTTCTCCTTCGAGAACCTGCCCCAGCGTCAGCGCGAGAACGCTCGCGCGCGAGGGGGCACCACGCACCGAGGGAAGTGCCGCCGGTTGTCCGTCGGCTCGAGGTCGTCGGGGCTTTTCTGCGCGCGCGGGGGGGTCAGCGGGGGGCGCGGGGGGGGCAGGACGCGACGCACGTATCGCCCGGAGAGCATGCCGCGCCCGAGCGGCGAGTACGCGAAGACGGCGACGCCGAGCTCGCGCGCGGCGGCGAGGAGCCCGACCTCTGCGCTCTCGATGACGAGCTCGAACGGCGAGTACTCGACCTGCACGGCCGCGATGGGGTGCACGGCGTGCGCGCGGCGCAGCGTCGCGCCGTTCACGTCGGACAGGCCGATGTACCTCGCCTTGCCCTCCCTGCGCCCGCGCGGTGGTCAGTGCGGATCCCAGGCGAGGCGGGGGTGCGGCGTACTTGACCAGCTCGGCGAGCGCGCCGACGGACGTCTCGATCGGCACGGTGGGGTCTGGCCGGTGGAGGTAGTACAGGTCGACGTGGTCGGTCCCGAGCCGCTCGAGCGACGCCGCGATGGCCGCCTTGATGTTCGCCGGCGAGCCGTCGATGCGCGCCGAGTTGGGCCCCATCACGAAGCCGCACTTTGTCGCCAGGAAGATGTCGTCGCGCTTCCCGGTGCGTTTGAACCTGCCGAAGACGTGAGTGTATTTCGCGGAGGTGTGAAGCGATGTGACCTACCACTTGCCGAGCAGGTCTTCGCTGTCGCCGTAGGCGTTGGCGGTGTCCCAGTTTCGGAGCCCCGTGGCGTGCAGTGTGTCGAGGAGCTTGTAACGCTCCTCGTCCGTGGGGATGGTGCCGTAGAATGAAGACAGGCCCATGGCACCCCATGCAATCGCCGGGATGTTGTCGTTGCCGAGTTTGATCGTCGGAAGAGACATTGTGAGTCGTGTCTTGTGTGTGTAGTTTGTAGAATTCGTGGTGAGTCTGGGGGCCCTAGGTTTCGCGCTCTGCGCACATTATATACAAGGTAAAGATGTGCCAGTCATCGCTGCTGACTGCGCTGGCGACGCGACGCGTAGGTCTGCCGTGGCCAAAAAAAAGCTAACGAGATGAAATCGACAAGGACGCACCACAAAGTCATTCGGGCGGGGTCGGCCCCGCTTATCGAAAGCACTTTTCTTTCAGGCTACGCAGAGTCCCATCGGGCCTACTGAAGTGACTCTCAATCGCGAGCCAGGTCGTCAGGTCAAAGTGTGGTGTATGCAACGACGCTGTGGCGGAGGACTCACCCTATCTCGGCCAGGGGCTAATATGCTTGTTCAAAGGGTATACGGCGATCTAGCGGGAGTTAGCCATATCATATCCATACACCGAGCCATCGGGAAATAGTGAGACCTGCACTCCACGAAGGGAGAAGTTTGATGTTCTTCACATACAGTCAAATGCTAGTCGTCCATATGATTTCGCTGACTGTTGGGCTCAACGAAACACACGCGCAACGTCTGCGATAGCATGTAGAAGCCGTTTCGATCAATAGAGCGCATTAACACTACGCTTGCTGTGTACGTTTGCAGGAGTCAAGCCAGCAACGTCGGGTCGGACTTTGGGTGTGCATCTGACTCTCGTGCGAAGACGGTCAGTTGCACAATGATTACGTGAGTACCTGGACGAAAGGAATTAGGATCAGGGTGACTTTGGGTACTTGTTATCGAACGTACAGCAGCGGTGACGACCTGTGGCAATCTACAAAGTTCTGGCAG
This sequence comes from Phlebiopsis gigantea 11061_1 CR5-6, assembly GCA_000832265.1. Taxonomy (NCBI): domain Eukaryota; kingdom Fungi; phylum Basidiomycota; class Agaricomycetes; order Polyporales; family Phanerochaetaceae; genus Phlebiopsis; species Phlebiopsis gigantea. Next base: position 137,911 of record KN840482.1, read on the forward strand.
AACCCCGAGCTCAAGCACTGCTTCGCACATGATGTCTTCTGCGGGGTTGGCTGAGAAAGTATCTGGCGCTACGAGTGTTATGTAAGCAGTCAAACGCGTTTTGAACACTTTTATGCGTCCTTCGCGTTGGAATACGATAGTAATAGAGTGATATAGCAATGCAATAAATTAAGACGGCATGAGTGCAGCAAGCCACGACTCAGAAACCCGCGCCGGTCTTTTTCTTGACCGAAATCATCACATCCTCTCCACGGATTGACGGCGTACCAAAGTTCTCCTCCGTCCACGCTCCCTCGGCCCCAACGCCGTCTACGCCCTTGCCCTCCTGCAGACCAGAAACGACGTCGAACTCGAACCTCTCCGCCCAGCCCTTCAGCATGAGGTCAAAGATGAGCATGCGCGCGAGCTTCTCGCCGGGACACGCATGCACGCCGAGCCCGAACTGCACGAACTCGACGCGCTGGAACCAGCCCGTGTACGCGGCAGGGTCCGCGGTGAACCGCTCCGGGTTCCACTGCGCCGCGCCGTCGAAGATGCCCGCGCCGGCGGCGGCGTCCGCGCGCTGCGTCGCGAGCGGCGAGCACGCGACGAGCGTGCGCGGCGGGAGGACGTGCCCCGCGACCGTCGTCGTGGCCTTGGTCATGCGCATCATCGTCGTGTTCGTGTACAGCCGGCCCGTCTCGCGCAGGCACGCCTCGAGGAACGGCTTCTTGACGTCCGCGGCCTCCAGCGCCTCCTCGCGGATGCGCGCGAGGGCGCCGGGCGTGCGGCGCGCGTGGAGGAGCATCCAGGGGACGGTCATCGCCGCGTTGGCGTGTCCGCCGAAGACGAGGCTCATGATGTGGTGTCCGTACGCGACCTGGTACTGGTCGCCGCACTGCGTCGTGATGTAGTAGAAGTAGTCGCCGCGGCCCTTGTGCTTCTCGGGGTTCTCCAGGACGTCCTTGAGCTCGGCGGCGATGAGCACGTCGAAGCGGTCGCCGGTGTCAAGGAGCGCCTTGCCGGGCTTCGTGAACCTCCACAGTTTGTTGGGCATGACTCGCAACAGGGGACTCTGCAGGTCCCGCTCGAACTGGGCCATGCGCGGGATCAGCTCCGCGGCGTAGCGTTTGTAAAAGTCTTCGCCGACAAGGATAACGAGGAGGTACGAAAGGACGAGGTGGGAGAAACTCTCGAAGAGCGGAATCGTCTCGCTTGCCATCCACTGGTCGAGGTGCTCGTCGGTTACATTTGCGCACTCCTGGACATAGTGCTGGAGGCGTTCCTGATTGACCAATGCGTACTTGATCAGCTTGAAGCTGAGGGTGTCCCAACCAGGGAGGTCGAGCACTGAAAATCGTCAGTTGGACGGCGGCCATACAGGATAGAGATGCGCACAGTCATCGTGCATTGCTGCGCCCATCGCCCATTTAATCTGCTCCATGAAGCTCAGCTTGTCCTCTGCCGCACGAAGGACCGTTTTGTTTCCCTCCGAGCCGAGGAAAAAGACGATCCGGAGCATGAGGAGGTCGACACAGAAGATGTCTCCCAGCCTCTCACGCGTCTTGCGTAGGAACTCGACGGGGTCCTTGCCATACTCTGCCGCCGCGTTCAAGCGGGAGCCGAGCGAGCCTTCACAGGCGTAGGGGATGTTGGGCGAAATCCGCGTGGTGAACCTCCGCACGACATAGAAAAGCCCGCAGAGGGAGAGAGTGGCGATGGCGAGCACTGATGTGGAAAGCCCTTCCATAGCGGGCGGGTGGTGTCCTCCTTAGATAGACCGTATGAGCAGAGATGAGCAGGCGTGCTCTACTCTCGAACTATGGGGATCCAATCGTACGAGTTTCATGACCACTGAGGGCGCGGCATTCCTGGGTATCTCCGTGTCCCGGATTCCATAGTGATGCATAGTGATGCTTGATCACGGCTCGAAAACCAATGATACAAGAGAATCCGCCCGCCGTATCGCCTGATAGCAGATGCGCAGGGAGTCTGCAGGCTTGAGCTTGAGTCCTCAGGAGTTAAGAGAGTGACGAGACTTGGCTTCGAATACTAGCACAGAGGCTCGGCGACCAGGGTCGTGGTCACGGTGAAGAGGAAGTAGTGCACAGCACTTCGGCGAACAGCCGACCCCGGTCGGGCTAGTCACGTGAACAGCCTATCTCTGCGAAAAAAAAACTCGATCCAGGGTGTGGTCGTTGGGCAAGTTTACAATCCTGATAATGTGCCTAGTAGACTTAGACGAGACTATTGTTTATACACACGCTTACCGGACAATTTTCACAAAACTTTCTTTCTGCTGGAGTACTGCCTGATGCTGTGGACGAGGAGTAAGCGCGAGGATAAAGGGGGAAATCCGCTCTGTCCGTCCGTGGTTTTGTTTGTGGCTTGTATATCGTCTTCAGGCTTAATCTCAGGACTGACTGGCGGACTGCTTCCCGCGCAGCGGCTAGTGAACTCGCTGCGCAGACGATTCGAGCGGCAGAAGTCCCCGCTCCGTCACGCCGAATGTTCGCAGCCAGCCGCTGGGATATTAATGGGGAAGCCGAACTCAGCTCGAGCGTGGGATTGGTGTCAGGCATCAGCGAGACCACACCCGCGTCTCCTCTGTGGGTGGGCGAACACAATTTCTGCGCGCGAGGGAAATGGGCGGGAAGGACGAACTGTCGAGTTTTAAGGTTGTGAACTTGCCCCCTCCGCTTAGTAAGCATTCTCTCAGGCGAACTACGCTCGGAGTGCCTTCGACCCTGAGGACCTGTCGTATATAGCAACTCCTGCGCCACTCACGTGACCAGCGCAGAGTAGAGCACTCAATTGCCACACAGATCAGCTGCCTTGAGCCGATGCTTCAGCTTGTGGTCAATGGTCTGAAATAAAACTGCCGGTGGTGTATGATATAGTGTGCAATAGAGGGTAAAAGTAAGCATAGCGCGCAATATTCGTGACGTGGGTCATAGAGGATCGACGCCAAACCACGTCCGCAGCTTCTCGAAGATGAGAAAGCTGACGATTGTATGTGTTCCCAACTATGGGTGTAGATTAGCAGAAAGTAGGCTGTCTGATTAGCGGTCTACTCACTCTCGCCCAGCACATGCCAAACCCTTTGTAGAACGCCATGAAGCCTTCATTGACGAGGATGGTCTTGACGCCGTGGACCACTCCGTTCAGCTGTCTGTGCTTGTCTGTCATGAGGCGAATTTTGACGACGTCTACAAGGGCACGTTCAGCGCGTTTAAGAGCAGAGAGGCTAAATCACCCACCGATAGGGCTCGACGTGATCGAACAAAATAGCCTAACGCAGAGATGAATCACGGCCTTAACACTGGTTTACACACCACGCTGATACGCACCCAGCAAACAAACTCGCCGTGACATGCAGGGGCATGCCCTCTTTCATCAGCCCCCGCTGTTTCAGCATCTGCTTCACCTGGTCGTACGATGCAATCTGCGATATCGAGAGGATGACGCCACGGAAGGTCGTCGCCTCGGCACCGCGCCAGAGGGCTCGCAGCCCGCCGAGGAGCGGCATGCCGCGCGCAGCGGGCGGATGCGCGCCTTCGCGGAAGACGGAGACGAATGCGTGCGGCGTGCTGTGGTAGGGGCTGCCGTGTGGGTAGTAGGCTTGCATGCGCACTAGAGGGGCGAGGTCAGAGGGGAGGACTTGCGCGCCGCGGGGGTAAACCAAGGTGTACCTTTGATCACATCGGTCGGGTTCGCGAGAAATCTGCAAAGAGGTCCCGTCGCCACGCGTTTGCGAAATGTGACGGGGAGGCTGCTTACGAGCCGATAGACGAAGAACATGTCGCGGCTAGGACCTTCAGCCCTACGCCCTCGCGTGTGAGGCTCCCGCCTGAGACCCTATACCATCTACAAGCACAGTCGTGTGTAGGGAAGACACTCAATTTCAGTCGGCTACGTACGTATCTTTGAAGAACTCGTATGTACCCAGCCGAAAGCCGGAGTACACGAATTCGCGCATCATGGATGCGGTAAAGCCGTTCGTCAAGCTCAGGATGCCTTCATGCTGGACCATGCGCGTAGCAATGACCCAAAACGCGTTGCCTCCTTCGCCTGGGACTGGGAAGTGATATGTACGCTGCCTCACTTTATGGAGATGTAGGACTCACCCTGCGTCCGAAGCTGTTGGCGAACCTAAGACGGACAGTGACAGTAAACACGCTGGTTCATTGATCTTAGCATATCACGTGCCTTGACGCTGAGTAGGGGAGACTTGTGAGCAATCAGGCAATGCAATCGACAAAGATACGTACACGTCGAATGGGTTTGTCACTCCAGAGGCGCACATCGCTGCGTGCGCGCGCAAATGAGCCTCCACAGCAGGTACATCGATGCCACGGAAGACGAGTAAAGCACGCACAGCTCATAGAGGCGCAGCCAAACTTGAGCAGATAGTCTCTTGTCGTGCTTTCTGGGTGCGTTCGCACTACCTGCTTCTGTTCGAGCACCGCGACCCTCTCTTCCAACACCGTGACTGTAGACATGACGAGGGGTGTGACAGCGAGGCTGCTTAATAGATGTCGAGCGGCGGAGTGACAGTGAGAGATGGCTGCTGTAAAGTCATAGAGACCCGCTTTTACTTATTGTACCTACCGACGTACGAACCGTGCTTAGGAGGTCGGGTTCCGTCCGACGCCCGGGGCCGGTACCTGGTCGCCTTTGGGGGTCATGGGTTCTCTGTGCATCACAAGCGCTGCGAATGATGCGCTAGACTGCACGCGTTCGAGGTGAGGTTATGCGCCGCGGTTACAGTGTCAACGAATTTCGCACTCACCAGATAACTACTTACTACTTGCCATGACAGATATCTTTCGGCGACTCTTGCGTGATTTCAGTCTAGCCCTGCATTATATTACTGGGGTACTGTATAATACGAGCATCAACGACGCCTTGATGAGTGGGATGAGCAAACGAATGTCGGGGAGGCGCGACAGATCCCGGTACACACAAAAAGTCACTGGCAGGAAACCAGGAGCCTGAGGGAATGCGATCAAGCTCGCCGGCCGGTTCGCCGATTATGCCGGGAGCGCCGGCTCGTAATAGGATGACACGGTCGGGGTGCCCGGGGAGGCCGGTGGCGGTTACAGCAGTAGTGACTGTAGGAGTCACTACTACTGGGTTGATTCTGATCTGCTACAAATTTCTGTCACTGTAAAGGCTACCAGTATAGTCGCTTATATGGACACCATCTCTTCGAAGCTAGCATCTCAACGTCATGATAACCGTAGCACAATATTGAAAGACTCGTAACCAGTCTACTTGGTTGAGGAGGAGGTACCGAAGTTGAATGTGCAAGTTCGGTACCTTGTAATCCCTGGTAACTATTTACCAGTGCGGCTGGTTCACGAGCCTACAATATTGAACAGATCTGTGAATACCTCTGTGGAACGACATTGACACTGGAGTCACATTTGGAATTAGCTCCTGAAACCCGACCTGCCGCTCGCCCTGAAGTGCTCCTCACTAGACATGCTAGGAGTCGAACTAGAGCTTGTCCCCCCGGAAGTCATGCCGGAGAAGACTGTGCGAGTCCTGCCCGGCGTCCCAGACCTGATCCCCACATGAGCGTCAAGGTCGAGGCTGTCGAACATATCGCCCATCATATTGCTCCTCATCTCATCGCTCATGCCTCCTGACGTTTGCATGCTCTCTCGGAAGGACGTATTATACGCCCCAGACGGAGCAACGTTGACGGGGATGGGGTGCACCGTACGCATCTGCGGAGGCGTCGCCCTATGGGTCGTGGTAGTTGTCGTAGTGGTAGTCCTGCCGAGGGGCGTCATCTCTGCGGCCCTCATGTTCAGTTCTTCCACGATGTTCTGAGGCATCTGCCCGTACATGTCGGGTATACCAAACGGCTGCACTCTAGGAGTATGGGCGCTGCTGCTGCCGCTGTCCGGGATGTCCTCTGGCTGGAGAGTTGTGTGGACGCGGATGCCGTCGCCGGTGGGGGTGAAGGGCGAGTTAAACCGGTCCTGTTGAAGGTTACTCGCTGCAGATGAAGGTCGGAAGCTCGCAAAGGATGCGGCCTGCTGGTGAAACCCCGCCGCCGACTGCGCGCGGGTGCGCATCATTTCAGCGAATTGTTGAGCGTGGGCTGCGCTCATGAAGGACGGTGCAGGAGAAGCGTGATGGGATGAAGTGGTCGAGTCCGTCGACGTAGCGCTAAACGCGCTGCTCACAGGAGGGCTGGTGGCGAAGAAGTCGAAGGGCGAATCTGAGGCAGCTTGCTCAGAGTACGAGGTCGTTTCAGTAGAAGTATATCGTCCATTGGGCATGCTTGTAAAAGGGTACGTGCCAGTGGCGTTCACCTCCACTCTCTCTGGACACGAGTTGAAAGTGGTGGAGTTTTCATGACGAACTGCAGCAACCTTGAGCCCCATACCTATAGAAAAACCGTGACACTCACCTTCGCGCTCCGTCCTGGTAGTGTGAATGCCGCATCTGCCTCGAGCCGTCGGCCCACGGATGTTTCTCGTCCACCGAGCCGTGGATGGAGGAGCTTGTGGTTGAGGTCGAAGAGGAGCTTGTGGTTGAGGTCGAAGAGAAGCTTGCGGTTGAGGTCGAAGAGTTTGTTGCTGCAGCCTGGGAGCTTGTGGTTGCGGCCGAAGCTCGAATAACAGATCTCCGCGGCAGTTGAAGACAGGATGTGCAGGGCTATATGCACCCGAGCGCGGGTAACAGAACTGCCAGGTGTTCTCGAAGAGTTGGAATGATTTGACAACATCGGCTAGGTCTATGCTGCTCGGCAGGGTCCTCCGAAGCAAGTCCGCTGGGTTGAGGACAAACGCGGACTGGGGCGTGTTGATCCGAGTCTGTTCTCTATGGAATTGTGTCGGTACGCTGAGCACAGTGACACGAAGCCCTCCTGCCTCCGTCTTGACGGCTAAGGACGACGTCCACGCAGAAAATCCCTTGGAGCTACATCTCGTCGTTATCGATGGCGTATTTTCGCAAGCCGTACAACTTACCTCCACGAGTTCTTGGTTTCAGCGCTGAGCTCGAGATCCACGCGACCTCCCAATTTGATCTCCATGGCTCCGTCCTTGAATACGGTGGGTATCTCGAGATAGTTCATCGTGCGACCTAGGAGGAATTGTCAGATTCGAACTACCGGAAATACTGAACATCAGCGTACTGAAAACGGACCGGACACCGCCCTGGAGGTCGTAATTGTACTGGTCTTGGTAATCCCATTGATATCTGAGAACGCTCTCGTCGGTACATTCTGGTACAGGAATGAACGGGCAGTCGCCAAATATTCGCTGGGAGTTCTTCGACCAGCTGTTGAGGTCGAGTTTCCACTTATCGTGTTCGATGACTGAGGAGGTAGGAATGACGGTCGTAGCCGCGTTGACTTCACATAAGAGGGGGAGCAGCCGCTCACGGAGGAAGACAGCACCAGAAATGCTGCCGGTTCCATGCGACCAGAACTTGCCGGCGTGGGCAACCCAGTCCGTAGAGGGCTGCAGCATAGAGGCAGGAGGTGATCGTCCTCCGCACATGCCGAGAATGACAATGACGGGAGTCGATATCTGGCGCTGCTGTGTAGCCGGCGGGTCTGGGTTGGAAGCTGATGTCTTCGAGTAAATGTGGAAGGCGACGCTGGTTAGGCCATGAGGAGGTGCGGTGGCGGGGTTCTTCCACACCGGGATAGTGTAGAGAACATGATGGCCAAGTTGTGCAAATCTTTTCAGGTAGTGGTCGCGCAGATAAGTAACTACAGCAAGGACTTTGTTCATAGAGCGACTGCTGTTGGAGGTGAAGAGACCCTCGAAACGAGACGCCTCATATAGGAACTCGACACCTGCGATTAATCAATCAGCAGAGGACGGATAGAACCTAGGCAAGCCTTACGATCGAAATCTAGGCATAGGTGCTCGAATTTGGTATCAGGGTTATTGTCGTGCTGCTTATAGGCGGCGGACTGAGCGAATCGCTCAAGCCACTCGGGACTAGCGTCGGATAAGGCTACATGATCGCGCATCTTCAGGTCCACCGCGAAGGCTACTTGCCACCCGGTAAATGAGTACTTCTCGCGGCTACATCATGCTACTCAGCAAGAGATACTCATAGATACGAGACAACACTCACTCAGAATTAGGTAACGAAGTGGCCAGCGTTATCAAGGATCCTTCGGAGAGATTGATGAAGACAATTGCGCGACCGTCGGGGCGAAGGCGGATAGTCAACGGCTCGAATGTCGCCTCGAAACGGTCCTGATATTTCCATTGAGTCAATATCCTGTCCGCGGTCGTGTTAGACTGTTGCTCGCTCCAAGCTGAACGGAATTGTCTATTGATAGAGAGTTGGGAGAGAGCGGTAATCTCATCGAAGCCACACATGTCGCTGTTCTGCGCTATGTCTCTCCATACATCGATTTTGGAGTCTGTGTGATCGCTGACTTCTTCGGCCCCTGGAGATGCCCATTCTGCCTCGTCGACGATGTCGAGATCTTCGTGTTGCTCGGCCTGGCCGTGTATCGTACTAGAATGTGGCGATCTAGCATCGTGGTTGTAGATGATGTGGTACTGACCGCTCTCCAGCACATTCAAATATTCTCCGGAGATAAAATCGACTATCTGGTTCATGCAACGACCGTCTTCTTCGTCGTCATCAAACCGGCAGCCATCGAACTCGGAGAATTGTTGCATGATTAGCGCGCCTAGGTTATGGGATCAGAGGACAGGGCTTTCAGGGATGTGCGTTCAGTTGGGACACGTACTGGCAAGGTCCAATGTGCATCGTGTGATATTGTCATTGTCTTCGTTCTCGTGTATCACGTTCATGAGAACGGCGATCTTCCAGTTCGTATAAGTCTTGAAGGGTGCGCTTAATCGCAGCGTAATTAGCTCGTTGACTCGGACAAGGACAAACACCGAGGCACACACCTAGTCTCGATGTCCCTTGTGTCATAGAAGCGAACATCATCCAGAACGAAATACACCAAAACCTCATCGTCACATAGGGCAGCGATGTAAGGAGCTCCGAAGTTTAGATGAAAGTGTATGTCGCCGTCTAACGGACCCCAAGTACTCCTATACTCGGCGAGCGAAACCGCTGGGTATTCGATATGCTGCTTATTGGCAAGGATGCGGGCGTTGAGCCATGTCGCCGAGAGGTATCTGTTGATTTTCTCGACGGCGACGCCGTGGATATCCTCGATACCGATCAACCTGTATGCAATTTGAGAAAAGTCGAGGTAGGGACGCAAGCCCGCGTCGTCAAAGTTCGGGAGTGAGAACAGGACGTGGTGTCCGGCCGACTGCAAGAGATCCAAGTATTTCTGAAGGTACGTCTCGATGGCTTGCCTTCCTGAGCCAATCTCTGGAACAACTTTGTTTAGCTTCGCGTCTGCTAGGGTGTTAGTGTGTCACTTTAATGTACGTGCAAAATGTGTCTTACTTCGAAGATCGAGTACGATCATGCTGACGGCTATCTCGCCATTGCCAATCTTCGAGTCTCTGCCCTTGATGCCCGTCATTTTGAAAGGTACGCGAAAGGTGAATGTACTGGAGGGGACGATGGCTTGATTCCGAGACCTAGAGGTGCCGAAGTGAAGAAATGATCATGCGATGGGATGCAGAGAAAGGTACATACCGATTGGCCGTGCTTTCATCCGATGCATAGGCGTAATCAAGATTAAAGTGCCCTTCCTCGATATTAATCTTGAGCAATGCTTCGTGGTTACACAAGAAATCGAGACGTGGTGCCTCAAAGCGTGCGTGAAACATCATGTCTTCAACGGAAGCTTGGCCTCCGGTACGGTGTGTCCCGAAATACCACTCGGTAAGTGAGTATGAGTACCCTAGGGAGCACCGCGTCAATACACAGTGCACATATCAGCGAAGTACACGCACGATGGCCGGGATCTGGCTTCATATAGTTATCATGACGGGCGACGCATTCTGAGGAGATATTCCACAGGGCCTGAAGCTGAGCATTCAAGTAGGCAATTGTGTGCGAGGCACTATTTTCCCCAACACACATGGTGACCTAGGGCTAAAGTGTGTTGTTGGAAACAGTCGAGGAGAGTACGCCACTCGGGGGACATGCTGTACCTTTATCCTCGACTGGCTCGTTTTGTGTACAAGGCTGAATTCGTATCGATTGTGTAGCAACGATATGGTCTACCAACGTGACAGTTTCTTCGTTAAAGTTCCTTGACCCGCATGACCGTAAGGAGACGATGAGGGAAAGAGAAGCGTCAGGGTAATGGCGTGTGCTTCATATCCGAAATCCTCGTGGATGATCTTTGTCAGGTTCATCCCGGAGCATGACAAGGTACACCAATGATTCTAGATGTTCGGTGCTCTTTTCGCTCTATATATGCCACCAGAGGATGAGCTCTATATTCACGGTTAATCCTAACAAAACTGACCGGTAGTATCGATGACGAGGTCGCGCATGCTAACATTCACGAGGCACCGAAAATAGGTGGGGCAGAACTGAATGGTAGCCATCGATGTCGGGCCAGCCTCATGTAAAACGTCCCCTGCCAGGGTCTGTGGGAACTGGAACGCGAAATGTGCTGCACAATGGTCACGTTAGTTAAAACCCTAAGACACGGCAATCACAGGTCTCGACACTCACAGTTGAGATATCCCCACTCGTTCAAGCACCCGTTCGACTGTCTGAATTCATGGTCGCAAGTTATTGACAGGCGCCAGTCATCCTTAAAACGGGTTTTATAAACTGCCACTCACGACTCCATACTGGAATGAAGACGAGCTAGAGCAGGTCCGAGATCTTGATTGTTGATACAGGCGGTTCAAGATACATTGGCTTACTACTCTTTACAAATCGAATCGTACGACCTGCTCTCCTCCACCTCTGTCGATCTTGAGCAACCGCTTCGCCACACATGCATATATCGGACGGGTGACACCCGCAGCTGCACCTTCTGCCTTGGTTAACGCGTCCTTGAGCGCATTGAGTGATATGCAATAGTTCGGAGGGCTGTTGAGCAGCACCAGAAGCATCCGGGCGGTGAGTATCTGCTGCGCGGTGGGCTGGTTTGATAGTGCACCGGTAGCAAGTGAGGATATGCTTGACACCGATGGTGAGCCAATGGAGGGTGTCTGCGCAGACAGCGATTGCAGATGAGCACTGGAGAAGAAATTAGCTCAAAGTGTAAGCATACAGCACGAGTGAAACGCACATAGTCTCTTTCGCTCGCGGAGGCTTAGCAGCGGTCGACCCCGAGGGATCGAATGGATTTCCAGGCATGATGACCTCGCCCACGGTAGCCCATATCTTTGCCTGACATACATTAGTCTCCTCGAGAACACGAAGGCGTGTGAAAACTTCGTACCACAATGTTTTCCAACTCGGCCGTGACCTTGGCTTTCCCCTCCCGTCTGCTCGTCTCTTTTGGGGCCGCTGCAACAGCGGGTTCTAGCTCCGGCGCCGGCGGAGAGCGCACCGGCTTGCTAGAGCTGTCAACAGGAGGCTTCTGTAGGATGACCGTAAGGTCTTCGTTACTTGCTCCAGCGACTTCTTCAGGGTTGTCGGGTTCTTCACGCGGAGGTGGGACTTGTTCGACCGAGCTATCAAGTTCCCGAGCAGTAAACTGCATCGCTCGAGAGCTTGTTTCGCGCATACGAGGCAAACTGCTCGGCACCGGGCTCCCCAAGGAAGCCGATAAGTCGCTCATGTCGATCTGCTCGTCGGTGAGGAGCTCGCCGGTGAAATGGAGTGTCCGCGCCGCCGCGCCAGGTGTATTCCAAAAGTCTTGTTCCTGTTCGTCAGGGGGCGGAGCGGAAGATTCTGATTTCGCCTTGGAGGGCTTGGTCGCCTTGAAATGGGTTCCGTGCTTCGATTTCATTAAGAGGACCTCTTTCTGCAGAAAATGGTGAGCAGTTGAGTTTAAGAGACACGACTAGACGTACCTGCTTCCTGAGCTCCTGTATCCGCGCCTGGGCTTGAGCTATTCGTCGCTCCTCTTCCTTCACCATACTCTTCGGTGAGACTTGGGGTCCACTAGAGTCAGATACACTGCCCTACACTTAGTTGACGATGTTAAGGATTCCACAGGGACGCGTTACTGACTTGTTTCAAAGTCTCATTTAGAGTGTGGATGTTCTCTCGAAGGACTTCCAGCTGGTCGAGGATGGTCTCCGCTTCTTCTTGGTATCGAGGCATGGCGCGAATAGACTTGCTAACACAGACGTTAACAAAAAAGGCTCGCACTGAAAGTTAGGGTCTGCGTACTATCGATCGAGGAACTTCAACGCCGCATAGGCGTATACCTCTGGTTCATGCTCTCCAGGTTTCTGGCCCTCTTCCCTCTTCCTCATCGCCGGGGGCCTCCTCAAGGGAGTCGCGATGGGCAGATTGACACGCGCTATCTCAGCCTTTGGACCAGAAACGCCGTCATCCTGAGCGATGTAGGACGCAGCGCCTTGCGGCGGCTGCACGAGCGTGAAAAGACCCAGTTCAGAGGGGTCTATGTCACGAATGAGGTCTCCAAGAGGTGCTTGCAAGACTGCACGCGTGAAGGGGCCTGCAGAGCTGGATCCTGACGCGAAAGGGTTGCTGTCCTCCTGTCTGCCTGCAGCAGACGCGTTGGTTCGGATAGCATTCGCGAGCTGGTTGAGACGGTCGACGTAATCCGCCAGCGACGACATAGCTTGTCCTCGTATCAGAAACACGGTCACAGCGGGATGTTAGAAGAGAGTATGGAGTGTAGTGAGAAGAGAACGCGAAGGAGCGTGAAGGCCACTTCGTAGGCGCCTACGAAGATGTATGACATTCGACAGCATTCGACACAGCATACAGTACACTTCAATCTGAACTTGAATATCGTTACCGTAGCCACACAAAAGCGTAGATCAGAACCAGCTTGCCAATAATTATGTACTCGATTTTCTCCGCCTTAAACTTAAACTTGTACTTGTGTTATGTCGGCTGCCAGTGGCGGACTCAGAGTAGGTCTCCGATAAAATAGATATCATTTGCAGCAACAAGAAGCAGTAAAGACAGATTAAAACTGCAGACTAGTCAAAATCGTCACAAGGAGCAGGCGTCAAGGGGGACATAGGGATATACGTAGACAAGGTAGGCGAAGGAGGTGAATCCTGTTGGGCATGGGTTTTCAACCAGCGGGACAAATCCTTCTTCGTGCGGGCTTGATCGTCGGGTGTAAAGGCTGGGGGCAGCGTTTCCCTGCGTCCAGTGCGTTCCTGCCAGATTTTCCAGAGGCGCTCCCGCTCCTCGAAATATTGGCCCGCTGTCTCGAGACATACCTTCGCCTCGCGTGTTTCCAGGCTGAACGCGGGACAGCCGCTACCGAGTTCTGGTTCGAATGCCGCGGCGTCGACCCTCGATCGTCCTTCGACGCGCAGCGCCTCGAGGACGACGTGGAAGGGAAGCCTTGACGTGAACTCGCCAGCGGCAGGCGGCGGCGACGGCGCGGTGCGCTTCTTCCATTCGTTCAGCAGTTCTGATCCACGTTGAATTCCTTCGCGCATGGCCATACGGATGGAGAGGCTCGCACCCTGCCACTCCCTTCGCTTCTCGCCCGGGAGACGGCACCACAGGCGCAAGGTGATTTCCTTTGCCATCGTAGGATTCAAGCCAAAGAAATTTGAGCCGGCTAGGTACTTGACTATCATGACGCAGAAGAGGTCCATGCCGTTGGGCCGGTCGAATATCTTGCGCGTGTCTGAAAAGGTGACCGGGTTTGGCCTCCTTTTTAACGAGCCGTCGACGGTGGAAGGCCCAGTCTGATCTTCGTCTTCATCCTTGTCCCCTGGGGTAGAGTTACGCGCCCTCTTTTGAGAGGCAGTCCGGGGCCGGAGGTTATACGGTGAAGGTCGAACGTTCGCCGGGATAGCAGACCTTTGAGCGCGAAGGTCAGACTCATGGGGCCTGCCGGCGGTCACAGTAGAATTCAAAGTTTGGGTCGGCTGGGCAACAGTCACTGCAGGGTATAGCGTAGAAGCATGAGACATCCCATTGCGCGAGGAGCTTTGCCCATTGATAGGGTTGGGGGCCGATTCGCGGCTTGAGAATAGCGGGACCAACGTCGTGCCAGAATTGAATACAGGACCAGGGGCCGTTGTGTTGCGCATAGGTCCGTAAGCAGAGTTGATTGCCGGATACTGTTGCTGCCGGGGAACTAGGCCAGGCATCGGGGGCTGCAAACTTGAATACATGCCGTGGGAATGATGTTGTTGAACAGGTGGCAGCATGGCAGGACGCGAAACATTCATTGACGGCCTGCGACGATAGGGTTCGCCATAGTAGACTTGCTGTGAATTGTGCATTGTATCCTGCTACGCAAGCTATTAGAACCATATTTGAGTGAACGAGCGTTCACTTACTAAATCACGTCCGGGGCGAGGGAAAGCTGAACTGGACCCATTCATGGCGAAATGATCGCTGATTTGGGTCGAGGACATCATGGCCAGAGAGTCAGAGAATCTAGTCGAATGGTTCATGGCGGGAGGCCCGGCGAAGGGTAGAGAATTCATAGCGGCAGGACCAGTGAAGGGAGAAGGATTCATAGCGGCAGGACCAGTGAAGGGAGAAGGATTCATAGCGGCAGGACCAGTGAAGGGAGAAGGATTCATAGCGGGACGATTGGCCAAGGATAAAGGATTCATAGCGGAAGGGTCAGCGGAGGCCACCGTATTCATGGCCGGCTGGTTAGCAAAGGCCACATAATTCATAGCGGGAGGAGCAGCGAAGGCCACTGTATCCACAGCGGGAGCCTGGGCCACAGGAACTGTAGTGAAAGGTCCACCAGGCCCGTGAGTGTGCGCTAGAGTGTGTTGGGCCATCGGCTCTGCATTGGTCTGGTCGACGGTGCTGGTATTATGGGTGCCGTCTCCGATCGAGGCGATGAATTCATCGTATGTTTCGTTCCTGGGCGCAGGAAATGCCCACAGAGCGGGGTCCTCCCAGTCTGGTCCATTCCAAGGCATGTTGGCGAGGGGTCAAGTTTTGCTGTAGGGAAGAACGGGGCGGGGAGGTCGAGGGGAACTTGACGACCAAAGACGGCCAATTTTATAGGATTTCTGCGAAGGAATAAGCGCACAGCACACGTGTCATGGTAAAGGCCATCTCATACACGTGTGAAACATCGGACAATGCACCCGTCGGTTGACCGCGCAGTATTAGGAAAGACAAGGGCACCAGTATGGAAGCTGGGTTGTACTTCTAGATTGATGCCTGCCAGGGCCAGGTGCTTCAATTGTCTGCCTCGTTGTGCTGCATGACGCGATCGATGTAGAGTAACTTGAATGTTGAGTATGCTGAGTAGGCGTACCATGCCTGGAGAAATGACTAGAATGAACATGCCGATGTGGCCCGCAAGTGCACAAGGCAGTAATCTTGCCGGGTACTTACCACGCTCCAAGTGCTAGGACCCAACTAGGACCCCGGCCACAGGCAGTGATGAAGCCATTTCAAGCTGAAGCCGTTGCAATTCGGTGATACAGGGATAAAGTGTCGCAGATTTGAGGATTTAGAGACTTTCTTGATTGTGCATGATAATGAACGCAGATTTTCACCGGCCACTTAGGCATCGTCAGCATTTGTTTGCACAACGCGAACGCCAAAGTGGGCGCTGAGAAACATTGTAATAAACCGTGAGAAAACATGATGAAACTTTCGCATGTTTCACGTGAAAATCCACGGTGGGCAGAATATGTTGCTGTTTTCCGGGAAGATAGTGTTTCTGATCGTGATGGTAATGTTGATAAGTCTTTATCAACGTTGTGATGAGAAGAAATTCGTGTGGCCTGATTTTAAAGTCCAGACCGAGAGTCTTTCGCTGCTTAAACATGAAAGAAGTTGTGGGAGAAGACTATGATACCGCGCGATAACCTATTCTCCAAGAAAAACGCTGAGAAACCCTGAAAGAACGAATAATAGTATTTCTGCCAAGTTTCTTTCCTAGGAAAAACCAGTAGGTAAAACACCGATAAGTTCTGGCAGTGGAAATACTCGTGAAGGATATTTCTTCCGAGACATACGCATTAGAAACACGAATCATATTCTACAAAGCATTCTTCTTGAAGAATGTCCAATAGGGTATGCCGCAAAGGCTTTCCTGCGAAATATCCGCATGACATTCTTCCACAAAAACATGTGACCTGGCTGTCACACAGTTTTTCATGCTGGTAACTCCTAATAGGGTGATAACCGTGGGGAGACAACCTTAAAGTAGTAATTGGTGAAATAGTCGCACCAGAACTCTAATAGTGAATTCTTTGTAGCTTATAAGTGCTTATATTTCGACGTTCCACACGTCGAGTCGGATAAGAGCAAAGAAGAGCAAAGAATAAAATTGAGGCAAAATTAAGGTTAGGCGAAGTTCGACGAGAAAGAGCGCGACCCTCGACGCGTCTCCCCGGAACGGACACGAAGCCCGCCCACTCACTCGCTGCTTTTCGCGCGGAACCTGCTTGGAACCGCGCGCGCAGGAGGGTCGGGGTCTGAGACGGATCCTTGGTGGGTGGGCTGGTTTGATGGCCAGTTGCGTAAGTACTGACGCCGACGTCAACGCTACCCCGTCCACATCCACGTCCACGCGATTGTTCATCAATGCATCAACATCCACTGCACGTCCGTCTCGCGCTGCACGATCATCGGTTGGTGAACTGACCTGGTCTCAGCATTTTTCCACCATCGCCCCCCTGGCGTTCCTGTTCATCTTCATCCGCCGTGTCTGAGGTTAGTACTTTGCCCGCCATGGTACATGCGAACTCACCGCGATACGATGACCTTATGGCAGGCCACAACTTCCACTCTACACAGTTTTTCGCTGCTTTGTTGAACTGTGATGGTTTATTAACAGTTGGTTTTGTTGTCATTTCTTGTCTTCTTCGTCCACGCCGTGTGCGCGCCGTACTTCTGGTCGGTTTGTTAGCATCGCCTAACTTCACTCAGAAAGGCTGTGATTATCGTGCCCCGTTGTCGGCGGCGTCACAGAGCGCAACCTGCGACCCGCGGCGACGCCGATAACGGGCAGCGTGCGGCACGCGACAGTAAGTTGCGATCTGCACGACCAGAGCTTGCCACGTCGGCGTCGGGTGCGAGCTGCCCATCCTCGGCGGCAGCTCAGAATGCAGGGCCGATGGCTACTGCGGCTGGACAGCCGGACGGATGTCGAGCGCCCAAACGCCCATAACCGACGATGCTCCCTGCCGAGGCCAAAGATATCGGCCCTGTACGACACGAACTCGTTCGGCGGGAAGCGTGGGTCGATATCCGCGGCCACGCGGGCTTCCGTGTCCGACTCGTCCGAGGAATCCTGCCCGGTCGCCGCGCCCTGGCTGAGCAGCGGGATCGTCTTGTTGTGAGTGGCCAGCCGGCCTCGTTGTCCTCGTCGGAGACGTCGGGCTTGCGCCCGAGCGAGGACTGGCCCTGCTCGACCTTCCACGCAGCTGTAGGGGCGGCGTGAGTGCACGGCGGGCGTCGTTGCTAGAGAAATGCACCTTGCTGCATGTTGCGCCACATGACTTTGTAGTACATTTACGCGTCGAGCAGCGCAGACGAGTACACGCCCGCGTTCTCGTAGTCTGGGCGGCGTCGACACTGACTGGTGCATTGTGTATGCTGGTCCAGGGGGCTGCCCAAGTACTTCGTGCGCATCGGGCAGCCATGACGTGCTCCGGGATCTCGAGCGCGACAGCCTTGAGCGGATCGAGCGTCCATTCCTTGACCTCCCCATTCTTGACGTCACCGCCGCCGAGTCCGCGAGA
>KN840483.1:10411-38591 GCA_000832265.1 Phlebiopsis gigantea 11061_1 CR5-6
TCATGCTTGCATCAAGGGCGGCTTCAAGATGGCTCTTCTTCATTCTACGAAATGTTACGCGGGGTAGATAGCGGCGACTAGATTACGAACACAGCCGGTGACGTGCGTGGCGACGACACCACTGAAGGCGGGGATTTCGGACAACGCGATTGTGCGACGTTCAAGTTCGCTGTTGACGTTCGTCGCGGCCTCCGCGCGTATGAACGATCGTGATTTGAAGTCGAGCAGCTGGTCCTTGAGCTTCATGGAGAATGGGCAGCCTTAGGACGATGCCACTGAGTTGATCCAGCTTCTCGGAGGGCTCGGAGCGTCGGGCAAAAAGTGATTCCTGGGGCTGAAAGCTGAGTGTCAGAAACAGACTCGTGTAGCTAGGCACGTCCGAGGTCGTGCATCGCTGAGACAGAGACACATGGTCCCTGGTCTGTCGAGCCGCGACGGCAAGCGGTTCGATGAGTGCGCTCGGGCGATCGAGGCTCGAATCTGTACATTCTACCTAGCAGTTGATTGCATGTGCATTTTATATATGAACTCGGATCTAGGTGAACAAATGAATTTTCAGCATATTTCGAACACGTACTCATTGGGCACTACCACCTGCCTCCAGTGGGCCGCCATCACGCACAAGCTTCGAGAAGTAGCCCGACGCTACATCTTCCAACAGACAGACCTAGCCTACAATGACATGCCTCGAAATTCTGCCTTGAGCTTCGGTGTAAGCCGTGGATGCGAAGGCGATAGGAGACTGAAGAGCTTGATTCGCGCCGGACGGGTGGCGATACCTAGTGAGTGGAGGTAGGACTGTGCACTCACGTAGTCGCGCGGGTTCATCGACTTTACCCCGCCGTCAGGGTGTAGGTATGAGATGTGAACCATGCTGCCTGCTGCCCGCCTACGTCCTGATAAGAGCATTCAAGGTCCTGGAATCGGATGTCTGTCAAGACACCCATCAGCAGTGAGCGGGCGCGGTACAGCCTCGAAGCCCAGGAATAGGACGTACAATTATCGAATGCTAGGATCTAGTCGTTCATGCCGTTTTCCACGCTCTGCTGAGTATTATGGCAGCCGCGAATGTCCAGCTCGAGGCAGCGTATTCTGCAAACGTAGATATTTAACAACATTATTCAAGCCCGAAATCGGCGCGATGAACGCTGGGATCAATATGAGAGGGCAGTGAACTGGCAATGTTACACTGTTGGCCTGTATGGAGGTATCACAGACAGACGGCATGCGGCATGAGCGCGGGGCACCCAGAGGTTTGACTTCGGTTTTCAAGGGTGGGCGTTCAAGAATAATGGCATGACGCCTTCAGCGTGAGCCTGGCAAGAGACCTTGACGAGTTTTGACAGCGCGGAGGTGAAGGAGATGAAGAGAAACTAGAAAGCTCTATGGCCAAGTCCCGGTCGTAATTTCGGAGGGAGTGGCGAGGGATGGCGCAGAACCGTGATTCGTTTGTGGGCCTCTTCATTGCTGCAGATTCAGCGCAGTATCAGTGAAAATGCCGCAGTCACGTCCGCGCGCGGGTCTAGTACGAGGTACCGTTTGCATGAGCGTAGCGTCAAGAGGCTTTACTTCAGACTGTCGCTCACCGTATTATGAAGCGACCAGTCATTCCGCCCAAGTTCACAGATGAGTTTAGGCCGCCATCGAACGTCGAATGCTAAATCTTTGAAGGCTACGGTAGAGCTAGACTCTCAGGCTCTAAAGATTCAATCGTGATGTCGAGAAAGATGCAACATAACCTATTGATCATCGCATGGCACAATGTAAGCCACTTGCCGGTACGCGGGGCGAATGTGCGTGTACGACTGTCTTTCATTGCACTCTGAGGAATCAAGTCAAGATAACAAGACAACACACTAGGAATAAACATCATGAATATTACGGAAGCCCGAGAGGCAAAGGGACGCGGACGGCCGGCCTGGTGTATGCTTGTAACCGAGGCTTTGACCCTTGACGGCGAAGAGCGTGGGAAGAGCGACACGACACCGTCAGGGTGGCCCGGGCACAGACAGACGGGATGTATGGGGGATTGCGCGAAAACGATACAGGGGAAGATAAGTGACTTTACCGTAAAGATCCAATAACGAGCCTCCCGTGACGATACTAAAAGAAGCCTGGGATGGAAGGCAAGAATTGCCTGCGAGACTTGTCAGTCGTTCAACTAATTGGGCACACAAAAATTCAGCACTCACACTGCACCCATGCCGATAGCAAACGCTAGCGCCCCCCAAGCGAGAGACTTGCGCTCCGGCTGCATCTGTTTGGGGTCACGCACACGGCTATTGCTGACCAACGCCCGCTGCTCGCTCTCCGGCTCCTTGATATTGAACTTCAACTCCTCCGAGCCCTCCCGCGCACGCTTCGGCGCAGCGGTATCGACAAGGGTCGCCGTCGACGAGAACTCAGCGTCCCGCTCCGCCTTGAGCCGCTCAATGAGCTCCTTCTGCTCCCTGATGTCCTCTTCCATAGTCGGGCGCGAGACCTTGACTACCTCTGCGTCCTCATCCTCTACCGCGGTCTCATCCGACCCGGCATGACCTGACTCAAGGTGATCCTGCACGGCCTTGGCAGTCTTCGGTGTCTTGGGTGAGGTCGCCGTCGTTGGTGTGGCGGGGGGTACAGGACTACGGAGGCGCGCGGAACGTCTAGAGTCAGGAGGCGACATGACGACCGTGCGCTGGGGTGTCTTTGCTCGCCTTGCAGGTGTGGCCGTGGTCGAGGCCGGCGCAGGGGTGGGAGAGGCCACTGGCGAGCTCTCTCGTCGCCGTTTCGCGGGGTGGGCTTCGCGCGGGGTCGACTGCGCAGAGAGCGCGAGTTGCTGGCTGGGCGATGTGTTGGGCGTCGGCTGCTGGCCCTCGCGGTTGGGCTTGCGGTAGACGACGTTGGGGTCCGGAACTGCGCCGGTGAGTGGCTGGATGATGGCTTGCAGGCCATAATCTTTCGCAATAATGGTGGCGACGTCGGGTGTAACCCAGGTGCCTGCGAAGCGAACTTTTCCGGACTTATGGACGGAGGTGGTGTCGTAGACAGACTTGACCCAGGCTGCTTCCCTACGTTCCATCTCCTCAGACGCCGTGGGGAACGCGGTGCGGAACATGGTAGTAAGGCTGATGGCGTTAGTATCAAGCCTACGAAGGACGAATGCATGTCCGCTGGGCTAAGGTCTACTATTAGCGGGAACAAAAAGGACATGAACAGGCCATATGCCACATACTGTAGGGATCTTAATCCGCGCAACCTTGTCGCATTGTCAGCGACACTTGAAGCTAACAACGACAGTAGGACTCACGATCGTTGCCTGATTCTGTCTCACAATCTCCTGAAACTTCACGGGAGGAAGTTTACTGGCTTCAACTACGAAAGGAGAATAGTGCGCGGGTATGTCAACCTCCTATCACAGAAAGAAGAAAGCGCTACAAACGGGAACGTATGTTAGGATTCGCATGGTTGTAAGGAAGTGATGGCCGTTGCAGGGGAGCAGACTTTGGTACGCCGTTGGGCTGGAGGGCTGACATGGTGAGGAGAATCAGGCGCGAGCGAGGTTGAAGGGCAGGTCAACGTTCGACCTGGGCCATATCGGCGTCTGTCCGCATTAAACCGGAGCTTGCCGACGCGTGCCTGCCTCTTTCGGCAGCCCTTGTTGTTCACGACAAAAGCATGTTTCTTTGTCCATTGGCCCCACACTGCCATTAATATTCACTGGCCACATCGGACTCGTCACTATGCACAATATCTCGTCGAATTGCCACGATGTCTTCCACTATCTCATCCGGGTCTTGGCTCACTGTGAACGGTGGATATCGTGCTAGTGGGCTGACTGGACTTCGAAACGGCGAACTTGGCGACGACGGCTGGCATTGAGGCAGCTCAATGTGTATGCGGGGAGAGCATGTCCTTCCTTCTCGCGCGAAACAATGCCACGCGGATGAGGCTGGCTGGACGGCAGCTGACCCGACGCTTTTCTCGATCTGGTTCACTAGCGATAGACGGACGTTCGTGGGCGACCTGCGCCCCGATCTTGCGAGAGCAGCAGAGGCACCGCTGTCCTCACATCTACTAGCAGCCATCCACTTGGGAAAATTAGCCGGATATTCTCTCACTCGCTGCCAAAACTAGGCGCACCAATAGCTCAAACAGGTTCTTTATCAGAGACATACGGACTTCGGTGGAACTCGGGCGACCTGAGGGTCTACTCTTCAACTGAGCTTCGGCTTTCTTCACGGCGACCACTATGTACGATCGTTGTGTAATGATCTGCAGACTCCGCCAGGTCGTTCCCATTGCCGTGTTGTACGAGCTACCTCTAGACCTTCTCAGCTTGGGATGCACGGGCCAAGTGAAACGGCGCACATACTCTGGATGACTAAGCTGGTAATCGACATGCCCCACCGTGTCGTCCCAAATCGGAGATAACTGGAGAGACTCGAATTTCTCGGAGTGATAGGAGACCTCAGGGGCAGCCATCGGCGCGATGGCATAGAAGGTAAGAGGAGGGAAATGGGGCTGTGGATCTCTGAGGAGACGGCATACTTCATATACCACAACTTTTGCACGGGAGCAGATGTTGATCGAGCCACCGACGTCGGCAAGGCCCTTCTAAAGAGTGTCATCCGCCAAGGTTGCATCCGACCCCGGCGACCGGCGCAACGAGAATGGCCCGCTCCGATCGAAATAATAACGATTTGCTTTCTATAAACTCGCCGTTCTGAATCTGGAATCGTCGTACATCTATCGTTTCTACATTTCTACATGACAAGAACAGTGATATGGATACACATCGACCAACGGCTCGACGCACTTTCGTCTCAACTTTTCCCCTGGATTCCGTCTTTGCTTTCCTTCTCCCTCTCGCCGAGGATCTGCGGGCGCGCGACGAGAGCTTCGATAAGGCTCCTGACGTTCGCCCACGGCTCGGACTTGCCACGTCGGTTGACCATGTCCGCGTGCTCCTTCATCTCCTGCACGGGCACCCACTTCACGCTCGAGCCCTGGATCGTGATCACCGCCGCGCTCTCGGGCGGCGCAACGCGCGGGCCGTCCGACTGGCGCAGCAGCGCGACGTGTTCCCGCTCGATGAACGCCACACACTTGAGCGCGAGCCGCACCGCGCGCGCGCGGTCGAGCGGTGACGGGATCCCGCCCTGCAGCGTGTGTCCGAGCGACGCCGAGCGCGAGTCGAACAGCTTGCCGCCCTCCTCCTTGAACATGTCCGTGATCATCTTCGTTGTGTACACCGACGACGACTCTTCGCTCCTAAATACAGGCTGTGAGTTCGGGCGCTGGAGACGCGGCAAGATCTGCGCACCTCATAACGATCCTTCCCTCACTCTTGCCCTTGACGTCAAGGCCGTACCGTTTCTTCAGATATTTAACATCATCGCGGAGCATGTTGAGGTTCATGCCGCGCTCCGGCGTGTATACAATACAGGCACCCGTCTTGATCAACATAATCAGCGCATTCTCCGTGCCGAGCCACAGTGAGAACTCACCGCGAGAGCACCCATGGTCGCCAAGTATCCACACTTGCCGCCCTGGGTCTCAACGACAAACACCCTGTTCCTGCTCGCCGACGCACTCTGCTTGATCGCATCGCACGCGTCCACGAGCGCGTTGAGACTCGTGTCGCTGCCCAGACTGAACTCCGTCATGGGCACGTTGTTCGAGATCGTCGCAGGGAGGTGCACGATCGGGATGTTGAACGCAGGATAGTGCTTGCGGCCCTGCTCAAGGATGTCGAGCGAGCTGAACGCCTCGAAGCCGCCGATCATGATCAGCGCGTGGAAGTTGTACTGCTGGAACTTCGCCGCAACCAGGCCCAGGTCAATGTCCGGCAGCTTGCGGTTCGTGCCCAGCTCTGACCCGCCGCGCGTCATCCAGTTGTCCACCCCGAGCCACGACAGCTGGTGCACGCTGTCGTCGAGCAGCCCCACGAAGCCGTTGTGGACCGCGAACGGCCGGTGACCCTGCGCGATGCAGTACCGGACGACTGCCCGTGTCGCTGCGTTCATGCCTCCAGCTGGGGCACCGACGCTGATAAAAATATGTGAGCGGGATCTGATTCAAAAAGAAAATCAAATATGTACTGCATAATGCCAACGCGCATCCGCTACAGCAAGATGTGAGAACTGTGTATGAAAGCGTTGTGTCCGAAGAGAGCTTTACCTGTGAATGTGGCAGCCGAGGCTCCGGGTGCACCTGAGAGGTCGCATAGAAACCTTCGAGAGACTCGTGGAATTCGGGATCGCGCAGGGACATGGCCTTGTCAAAGTCCTTCTCGCCGATGGCTTTTGAGACCGAATGCGTCTAGTTTTCGCACGTAAGAATTTTGTGCATAGGAGACTCGCCCATGGCACCATACCATCGCAACAGCTTCCATGAGTGGGACACGGGTAATCTTGCTCTCTTGCACGCCAATCATATAGGAAGGAGTTTCAGGGGTAGCTTCGAGGAGAGCTTCTACAGCCTCGACACCCTGGAGGGTAGGCTAAGAGCAAAATGTCTAAGCTTCCCGAAGAGTTCATATGCGAGCTAGAATGACTTACGAGAATACGGTCATATGCACATGGGCGCCCACCGCGCTGAGTATGCCCCAGGCATGTCACCCGAGTATCGAGACCGAGTCTATCAGACAACACGTCCTTGATCGCATCCGCGCGAATTGGTTGGAGGTTCTTGTCGTGTGCGCCTTCCGCGACAATGACGATAGTGGTTCGCTTTCCGAGCTCGCGGTGCTGATATACGTTAACAGAAAAAGGTGGTAGTGTCAGAATACGGTCTAATAGAGAAGAGAAACGCGTACGCGCTGGATCATTTTGCACATCGCATCCTCCCAGGAGTCCTCCTCCGGAGGGCGCTCAGGAATAAAGATGAAATCGGCTCCTGCACTTTAACCATCATTAAAATTTGATTAAGAGGGAGGATAGAGTAGGAGACGGGGTACCTACCTAACACCGGCAAGCAGTGCCAGCCAACCACAGTGTCGGCCCATGACTTCGACGACGAAGGCACGAGAGTGAGAAAAGGCAGTGGACTCGATGTTGTCGATAGATTCGCAAATGCGATGGAGAGCAGTTGGAGCACCGATAGTCATGTCGGTCATGGACATATCATTATCAATCGAGCCGACGAGGCCGACGATCTTGAGGTGTCCATAGGTATTTGCCAGGTCCTCGGATATCTTACCTATCCCTCAGGTGAAGAAGAATACGAACGATAATCTTGAGAATAACTTACCACTCTCGCGCAGCTGTGAAACAAGGCTGGGCCATTCCGCCCTGAAGACATCGGCGCCCGTCAACGAGCCATCTCCACCGCAAACAACGAGCGCGTCAATTCCTTCTTTGATTAGATTGTATGCTGCCGCCAGGCGACCTTCTGGTGTCCTGAACGCGGCGGAACGCGCCGTGCCGCACAAAGTGCCACCCTGGCGAGCGCGTTAGACTGGGATAGCGCAGAGTGGACCCGCGACATACCACTCCAAACCAGCCCCGCACATCGTCCCAGCCTACTCGCACAATGTACCTCCCCTTCAGTGACCTGCCCGATGTATAGTCGGAGGTGCCGTCCCGCAAGAGCTCGCCATCGCCGAATCTGAGGTTTTGCACAAATGACTCGTCCTTGAGGTGGACCTCTTTGTGTGTCGCGATCGCAGGCTTCTCTGCCTTGTGGTCGTCGCCGTTGCCGCGGACGAGACCCTCGTATCCCTCACGGACGACCCAGGTCTCGCATCCCCTGCAAATGTTCTGTCAGGCATGTCAGAGAAGGCAGAGCCGGGATGACGCACCTGATAATGCCGGCCTTGACCACGGCGCGGACGACCGCGTTCATGCCCGCGCTGTCGCCTCCGGAGGTGAGCACGGCGAGCTTCATCCTGGACTTGGGCGGCGGCGAGGACATCGCGGTGGACGATGAAGACGGGCAGCCGCGGGTGAAGACGTTTTATGGGTAATAGAGCGAGGGCAGGGACGAAAGAGGAGCTGCGGCGAGTCTGCTCGAGTCCTCGTATCGAGATGCAGTCGAGAGCGTATGCGATAAGATTAGATCAGCGCTTGTGTCTACCGCGTCGCGTCTGGCCGCGCATCCTGCGTCTTCGACTCTTCCCACCCCGCCATGGTCCACGTCCGCCTCAACGAGCGGGAGACGAACCCCAACCCGCACATCAACTTCATCACGCCGCTGCAGGCCGGGGATCTCGCTGCACAGGACGACGCCCGCCAGCTCCTCCGGGCCCTCGCCGCACAAGTCCGGCCACTGATGAAGGCACACGGCTTCGCGGTCAACAGCCTGGAAGAGGTGATAACACTTCCCCCTCGTAATATGCCATCCCTATTGACCAGCGGCCACAGTATGAATATAACAGAGTATTCTCAGGGCGCAACTGGAACAGCGGAGAAACAGTTGGTAAGTATATGCCCAGAACCTTTTGCGGAACGCTCACCGCTATAATTGCACAGAACTAGTCCTCCGCAGCCAGAACGGCAGCTTTGTACCTACTCCATACCTGATGAGTACGTTGTGTCATGAGGCGAGTCCCTAAAGTCGAGGCATGGCTGGATTTCCCTAACGAGCACGGTCTGCGCAGCTAGCGCACATCAAGGCAAGCCTCCCAGGTCGACCATCCGCCATGCTCTAACCCTTCCAATTTCAGCATATGCACCACGGCCCTGCATTCCAATCCCTCTGGGCCCAGCTCAGACGGGAACTCCGGGAGCTCCAAGCAAAGGGCTACTACGGCGACGGTCCGTCCCCCTCTCGCCCAACTGCGCCCGGACTGACCGCACCCCCCAGGATACTGGTCCTCCGGCACCCGCCTCGCGGACTCGGCGCGCATGCACGGC
Source organism: Phlebiopsis gigantea 11061_1 CR5-6 (assembly GCA_000832265.1). Classification (NCBI taxonomy): domain Eukaryota; kingdom Fungi; phylum Basidiomycota; class Agaricomycetes; order Polyporales; family Phanerochaetaceae; genus Phlebiopsis; species Phlebiopsis gigantea. The sequence goes on from KN840483.1 coordinate 19,249, forward strand.
CAGGGCATCGCGCCAGGCGATCTGCCCGAGTACCTGGTGAGTGGCTGATCGGCGTCGCGGCGTCGGCTAACAGGACTCCCAGTGCGGTGGCGCCCACAGCCGCGCGCGGCCGCCGTCCTTCCGGCGGCAGAAGAGGAAGCAGGCGGGGCCGTCGCTGCACACGGGCGCGCAGACGGCGAAGCGGCGCAAGGCGGGGGCGCGCGTGACTGCGCAGGGCGCGTTCGGCAGCGGCGGGCGCGCGCTAGACGAGGACGTCGAGGACGGGGACGCGAAGAAGGCCGGGGCTGGGTTCAGGAAGAAGGCCGGGAGGTGGGCTTATGAGGATTGGCGGTGGCCGCGGTACACTGACAGGCTATGAATAGCAAACGAGCAAGAGAGGAACGCGCCATGGCTGCAGAGAGGCGGCTGCTTGCTTTGCAGCAGGCGTCTGGACCGTCCAACGCCACCTCGGTGAATGGAGAAGACGAATCGGACTCGGACGATGGTCGTCCGACAGAGACAGACCAAGACCGACGTCGCACCATGCTTGACTCCATGTCAGAAAGCGAGGCCGGGACACTCAAGGCCTTTGCCACTGACTTTGCAGATGATTTCATACTGCCCTCCGCCGGAGCGTCTGGCTCACAGACATCTGTTGGTGGCGGGCCCCCGTCAACAGCGAGTAGTACTGGAGTCTCACCTTCTACGGATTCACTGGCAAACAGAGGGAAGGGAAAAGGCACCTTGATACGGTCTCCTCCCGACGAAAAGCAATACCAGAAAAGTATTGCCGATTACCTGGACCCTAGTCGCCTAAGCAAGAAGCGAAAGTTTTCATACGGAAATCTAGTCGAAGACGAGATAGATCATAGGCAGAAGGAAGCCCTCGGTATGACAGGAGGCGGGAAGAAACTTGGAGCGGCCTCGACAAGCTCTGGCGTAGCCCGCGGCAACCGGGGCCAATCAGGAGTCTCAAGTTTCCCGGAAGAATCGGCGCCGCCACAATTACTCGACACACAAAGCGCGTCATGGTCCTGTCAAGTTTGTACCTTGTAAGTTTACTCGTATCTTTTGCCTAACTTTACTTGGAATGTTCAAGAGCCAACTATTCTCCTTCAGAGTGAATGAACCTGAGCATCTCGCTTGTTCGGTTTGCGCAACGCCCCGAGAAGAGAGCAGTTGGTCTGGAAATTCAGTGTAGCATTTCGTTCGACAAATCTTGTACATAATCCTGCGTGATATTATACACGGCTGTTCCTTCTTCCTTTGTTTGTGTATTGTGTGGCGTAGCAATCCATGGACGAGTGATTTTCAATCAGACCTCCAGGAACCGAGTTTCGATTATCTCCAGCAGCTGTCAGATCGTGTATAAGTGTTATACAGAAACATAGGGGAGGCAGGAAAGGCGACGTACAGAACCTGGTAGTTCTCCCGGATGACGTGCTCCGCTCCGCCAAACGGGACGTTGCACCCGCCCTGGAGCACACACAGTTCAGAAAAACGGAGGAAGCATGAACCGTCATTTCCGACTCACGAGATGCTCGCCCGTCTTCCCCGGCACGTTCACCCCGCTGATCTGCGCAAGCGCGTGGTACAGCTTCCCGCCGTGCTCCTCGTACCCGCCCTCGACGAGCCGGCGGCCCTGGGGGAGCCGCCCCTGGCCCGTGGGGACCCACTCCATCGTGTTCGGGTCGAACGGGAGGAGGTCGAACCGGCCGCGGTGCTCGAACTCGGTGCCCGCGTACGGCACGCGGCACGGCGGGTCCAGCGCGGGCACGATCTTGCACGGGTGCACGGACCGCTCGAACAGCGCCGACCCGACGAAGATCTCGCTCTGCCCGTCGAGGTCCAGTCCCACCGGCACCCCCGTCTGCGCCCGCCCCGGGAACGGCGCGCCCGTCGTCAGCGGCACGCGGAAGCCCGACGGCGGCGGCGCCCCTCCGCCCTGGTGCGCGGAGGGGCTCTGCGGGAAGCCGGGCGAGCCCAGCGCGCGGTCGTGCGGCTCGCTGCCGCCGTCGTGTGCGGGCGAGGGGAACCCGGGTGAGTGCGCGGGGTAGCTGGGCGGAGGGCCCTCGGGCGGCTGGAAGGTCGGGTGCTCGGGCATGGAGACCTGCTTGTTGTCTACGCCGTACGGGTACAGGGGGCCAGAGGGAAATCCAGGGCCTGACATGGGCGCTGCTGTCGTGGAGGTGGTGGTGAATGGAGAGTAGGAAGGTGGGTGAGGTCCGGGTCGATAATCAGTCGAGGGGGCGCCCGCGGAATTGGGAAGAAGCTGTCCTGCCGAACGCCTTGCTGCCAGGTGGTCCTTATTCTTGCTTTTTTTGTCTTTTCTGCTGTGCTTGTGCGGTGCATGGCCTCCTTCATCGCTCGATGATGATGAGGAGGACGAGGAAGACAGGCTGCGACGCCGCTCGTGGCCTGTCATTGATTCGAACTTGTTCTGGATGTGCCTTGGAGTGGCGAAATTAGTGTACTGTTTGGATTGGAAGCCACCGGATTGCCCGGGATTCGACTCACGATGGCAAAAAGTAACTAGCAACAGACGACCAAAGAACATCTCAGCATCGCCCTTTACACAGCCGGTGGCAATGTAGACGCCCGAAAGCGGAGGCTTTTCTGGGCTAGTCCTGCGAGGAACTTGTTTAATTATACAGTTCGAGTACGGTTCACAAGTCAGCATACTGCAAAGCTACAGGCAATAAGGCGTGGTAACCTCGAATGCATGAAATGAGCTGAATTGAAAGCCTCCGGTGGCCAGCCGCTCTGGCATGGTGGATATAACGACTACCGAAATTCTTCGATTCAGTCACATCGACGTCAAAGAAGCCGATCGAAAACGAGTCTAGTGGCGATGGGGCCTACGAAACCACCACGCCATCATCTGGATCGCTTCGACGCGGGTGCCTTTTTCTTCACCGACGGAGGGGGCGGCGGGGGCAGGACCGCAGCTTCCCATTCGTCCGAATCCGGAGGCGGCAGATCAATGATTGTCCTAGGATGTCGGCGGTGCGGTGTCGGCTGGGGAGCTGGTTGCGGGGCAGGCGATGGCGCAGCGCGGGCAGAGCTAGCGTGCGTGGCGGATGGAGGAGAAGGTCCGGAGCTGGGGGACTCGGGTGAGTGAGCTTCTGGGGCCTCGAGGCTGTCGTTGTCTGAATGGTTGTCAGGCACAATGCGTTCGGAAGACGATGCGGCGATGGGTGTCTCTGCGGCGTCGGACCCTAGGGACATGGACTGCATGGATCTGAGCAGCGAGCTGCGCCGGTTGAGTTCGTACCCTTGATCCACGAGTCAGGTTTGAATCGAACGTACTTCATTTCGTCTCTTCGGTAGTTGCACCATTCCCGGCAGTCCTGCCTCAAGCGGGCGAGAATGTCACCAATGTCGTTGTAAAACTGGGGTCCATTACGTGAGTCGGAGATCGTCTCTGACAATATAGTCCTACCTTGAGACCCTCGTCCAAGTTCCGACTGATCTCTCGATACTTGTGATATGCAAGGTCCAGAGATTGTAGTGCATGCTCCCTTTCCTTGACGGACGGATCTTCCTTGCGCGACTGCAAGAACAGAGCGTTTCGTTCCTAAAGATGCCCCAAGATTAGGAGCGGTGATATTGTCTAAAGCCCCGAGCTTGCCTTGATTGAGTCTAGCAGGACCTCTTGTTGCTGCTCCCCTTCTTCAATCTCCTCGCGAAATTTGTCGTATTTGGATAACTCATCGTCGATAACATCTTCGAACATTGACGGGTGCACCTCCACCCATCGCTCGATGGCAGACGCAGCCTTCAAGATGCGCGGCGTGATGTCTTCAGAGGCCGCAAGTCGTGTGGCCCGCGACACCAATTGGTTGCGCGAGCGCTGTATATCATCAAGGGATTCAAGAAGAACCCGGAGCTGCCTCGCGTGGGCCTGCGTGGAGTTAGGGCTCCTTGAACCTAGTTTGCCAGACGTCAACGAGACGGTCGATGAGGGCACTGCCCCCTCGAGCTCCTCCTGGCGGTGAGATAAGCGTGTCAGTAGCAAGGCTGCGTGAGTGATCCGGAGGACACACGTTGCTCCAAGTTAGCTGCACAATGAACCGCTGCCACTCGTCCCACTTTTGTCGCACAGTCGTGTCGCTCTGCATCCCACCGTCGAGAATCCCGCGATAACGCTGCGCTTTGGCCACGAGATCCCGGTTTGCCTCGGAGGAGGGCTGCCTCACGGACGGCGCGTCCTCTTGGAAGACTTCATCTTCTTCTGCTTCCTGATCCAGTAGATCGAGTGCCTAGTACACAGTAAGCCGTGCACGAAGAGCAGAAATAATCTCGACGTACTTCGTTCAGCAGCCCGAGATTGCGCTCTGCAAGCTTCTGAACGTCGTTGATGGACGTCTCTATTTTGGCCGGTCCGTCTTCCTGCCTTACTTCTTCCGCTTTCTTCAGCAGGCTCGGGGGAAGACCGACCGGCTTCTCTAGCGCTTCGAGTGCAGCGGGAAGATTCAGGGACCGCAGCGTACTGCAGTGAACAATTAGCGGTGCGATTTCTTCAAGGGCGCGCGAAGAGAGGCGGTGTGTATCACAGAACACGGACTGACCTCGTAGAGTCATCGTCCAACAGCCGTGCTCTGTCAGTGATTTCCTCTTCGATCCAGTTCTTGCGCCGATCTTGGTATAGCTCTGCGGAGATGTTGGTCAGCGCGGGCGAGTCAGGGTCAAATAACACTTACCGATCGCAACCCGAGCGCCATGGCCGAGAAGCTCTCCGAATATTACTGCGTCGTTCCCGAGAGCGGTTCTAGGGTCGGCGACGCCACCAGGTATCATCGGCTGTACCATTGAGACTTCTGAGATGGCAAGTAATGTCGAGGCAGATGGGACGACCTGATGGTATATCAGGTCATTGTCCCGCTCTGCTGTGGTCAGAGTTTGTTGCACTGTGTCTAGCAGAGACTACAGAGGTACACTGATCAGCTCCCGGGCGGCGACATCCCCGAGAGAGCCCACTGAACCTTGATGTCCTGGAGGACAGCAGGAGCCACAGCATTTCTGCGCGCAATCTCGTACCCACTCTTGACGACCATGTTGGCCAGTGTCAAACGTGCCACTTCTTCACCGTATCTATCAAAATGATATGACAAATTGAGCACGGTGAGCATCACTGGATACGAGTCCTCCGATCCTACCTGCCAGCGGAAGAATCATCGAGGCTCTTTCTGTACTGTGCGACTCCCTCAAAGTGATATTGCTTTGTTTCTAAATGAGCTAGCCATCCCTGGACGAAAAATTCAGTTGCGAAACCAAGCAACGATCACGAGCGGGACGCACGGCAGAGAAGAGCTGTCTGACGCTTGGCTCTGCTTCTGTGATAGCCCGGAGCGAGGCATTATAGAAGGAAGCGACCTTTACATGGGAATAAACACAAGTCGCGTCTGGGGTTGCTGGGAAGGTCTACCTTTGTTGCCAGTTTGGCAATGACCCCGTTCTTGTAGCTGTCTGCAATCGGTTAGTCTCACACGTTGCGTCCATCCGGGGTACACACCAATTACCGCACGCTGCCACACGCCTTCTTGTGCCTGGGCAAGCATCAGGGACTGGAGGCTTTCAATGAACGCGCCAGAGAATTCAGTCGCGGAGATACCGTCGGGAATTGACGATAAAAATTTAGGAGCGGCGGAGGTCGCAAGCTGGTGAAGTGATCCCGCTGCGCTCTTCGAGCTGTCAATCTCACACAAAGAGCGTAGAAGGTGCGGCTGACCTGGTAATACGCAATCATTTGTTTCAGCCCCTGCGGGGTCGAACGATCCTGGCCCGCAGCGAGTTGGGAGTACAAGGCGGCGAGATTGAACAACACCGATGCTCTCTCGTACGCCAGGTTTCGCAGCGTCATGGGCGGTGCGGCGGAGTTGAACACTGGAGCATATGGTATATCCAGTCCGATCTACCGACAAATAATGATCAGTCCGCGAGCCTAGCAGCCGACGGAATCATACATCCAACGGGAGCTTTGTCAGAATGAAGACAAGCTGTGCATGATAACTGAATCAATCTGTCAAATGTGCAGCGTGCACTTCGTGGCGGGACTTACACCGTGGATGCCTTGACGCGATCTACGTGGACGACACCACCGACGCCGTCCTTGCGCAGAGCCTCCCAGCGTGAAATGTCCCATTTCAACGCGTCTGGATGGACATCCGTGTGGTACTGCGAAATATAATCCCGCACACGCTGCTTGATTGGGACGTCGAATGTCTTTTTGAATGGTATTGTGAGAAGATTCGGCATAACCTGGAACACAGGATAGTGAGACTCCGCGATCTCGGATTCCAAGCTGCACAGATGGGGATTATTGTCCCCGAATGTGGCATCATAATCACCTGGATGAAGTGCGAACGGTTATCGAGATGGAATCGTGAGCCAAAGAGGACACGGCGAAGATCCCGTTTGCCACAACAGTGGAATGGGCGCCCATTTCATGATGTACTGATGCGCGATGCTTTGGGCGCTATATGACTTCGTGCTTCGACGACCGAGTCAGCCATTCTGAGCTGTGACTGGACTTCACCTTGCTCCAGAAGAACTACTAGAAACTTTTTGCGTCAATTAGAACATCAATCTACACGGCCCACTGTTCCCCTTGCCCTATTCGCAGAAGCCCTCGATTGCTACCACGTCAAGAGATCTACTACTTAGTAGGCAGAAATAGAGTTATCATCCCAGGCCGCGTAAAGTAATAACGCCACGGAGACGCGGGACGAAGCTGAAACTTTCACGTTTCAACTCTGAATATAACATAAAACTCAGGTTAGAAGACTCTCATGGGTTTATTGATCCAACCTTCTGGCTCCGAGCGACTTCCGAGTCCATGCTTTGTGGCATCCAGAAATCTACAGTAATGACACACGATGGGCGCTACTATCTCCCTGACCATCATCAGCATTTGAACTCCCAGCGCTTTGGAGCCCTTCGGAGATTAAGAGTAGACGATGGAGTGACACACATTGGGTCTATTGATTGCACCCGTAAGACCTAAGCTTAAGGTTGGGACTCATATATAAAGCGTGAAAAATACACCCATACAACGCAGACTTGCACTCTCCTCCACCACTTCCACACGTACATCCAGCCTCACGCTCAGCCATTGAATATGGCCCCTCGAGAACCCCGCACCGCTAAGAGTGCACGCTATCCCGCTGCCGTCGGGCACATGAGCGATATGCAGGCTATCCTGGTACGAACCAGCGCGTGAGGGCCTGGATATCCGTTAACATTCTCGCCGTACAGCCCAACTATGCCACCTCCCTTCCGAGCTATCCACAATATGTGCGTGTCAGGTCGTCTCGTGTATCTCCTCTACTAATCGCACTTGCAGGCTATGGTAAGCGTGCGCTTCGGTAGATTGAGAAGTCAGTTCTCATTGACGTGCGTGCGTCGTAGAATCAAGAGGTCCAGGCGAGGGTAGGCGGAACATGGGTCCGCGCGGTGATTGTGAAACCAGCGGTAAGCACACGGCACTCCCTCTCTTCGATGACATTGCCGACAAGTGTGCCTCGGCCAGATGTACGGAAGCAATAACCTCGTCGTCTCATATGAGATTTGCTACATCGACCACAGGAGAAAAGAACACAAGATCACGCTAGACGTGCGAGACATAAGCCGCCTCTGAAAGTCGCCGTTGATGTGGTCACAGAGGGCGCAGCCCTTTTCCTACTGAATTCGGTGATTGTCGCGTGTACACTGGCAGAACATTCATGGTGCACTGTCAGCCAGTTTTTACTGCATGTGGGAGAAAGGAGTATATGTATGAGTCATGACTTAATTATTGTCGATAAATGCATCAGTGAAATATATGTATATATTGTATTTTTCCACTGTCTTCCAATTCTGTAATCCTCTCCTCTCCTACTGGCTCATGATTGTATTAAGGAGTGCCCCTTGATCGGCACCGATGCGATGGCGCGCGCTGTATAAGGTTTGAGCCGGATCAATCCGCAAAAAGCGTTCCACGAATGGCAGTTGTTGTGGACAGCTGATGTCCTGAGGTAGCCACGGTTCACAAACATATTGCTATTATTTTGCATTTTGTAACGGCAGAATAGAACACTCATTATATATTGATTGGAAATATGTCGATCTCATCTTCAGCCTACTTGATATTATGGAGTAAATTTTGCTGTAGTTCGTAGGTGAAGTGAGCAATGTCAACTTGTATTATAGTGCTCGATATAGATTAGTAAGACCTACGCAATGGCCGGCGCAGCATTGTATCCAGTGCTGTTCTATGACGTAACGCGAACATCTGGATTTCCCGTCCACCGAACGGACATTCCGTATCATCCGAACACAGAAAGTGCGGTAGCGCCACTACTGACCGTCTCATCAAATGTCAGAATTCTGCCTGCCCAAATAGACTAGCCTGGCCACCCGGGACCCTGATGCCCTAGAACATATAAAGGCTTGAGCCTCGGAGAACCTACGCAGTTCTCAGGCCTCACCTGTACTCTCCGCTAGTTTCCCTCACTATGTATCCACACCAGCCACTCGACTACCTCAATGCCCCGCGTCCAGAAAAACCTCGCTGTATCACTCCCGTGAGCAGATTACATCTTGCGTTAACTACATTCCACTCATCGGTGACACAGATCTCGCCCCAGGCAGCCAGAGTTGCGACAGATGCTGAAGAATTTGTGAGCCAAGGCTTGGTTCAGCCATAGTAAACCGAGTGCTGACCACTTGTGTTGATCCTGACAGGCCGTTGTCAGTCCTCCAATTCTTCTGCGAGTGGCAGTATTATTTTCTTATTATGCAACGCAGAACGACCAAGTAGAAGTTTTCAGTCCGAGCGGCTGGGTAGCCGCTATCATCGTGAAGATCATCTACATCTCAGGCTCCGAGAGGGTTAGCTCGCTCTCTGTAGCTCGGAGATTGCACGCAACACTCACAATTACACGTAGTTCAACCTAGGCATCGTGGCGCGGTTTGAGGTCAAGTACACTTCACCTAGGGGAAAGCTAGTACAAGAGGCCGTCGGTAAGGAAAAGATCCGAGCGGGAGGGTACCGGTAAAACTGGATTATCGCGAAGCGTTGTAGACTTGGGTAGTCAGGGCTTAAGCGATGAACCCCAAAGATACATACTGGATCCTTGGACCACATATTAGGCTCGTGTAAGGCTGCGTAAACCACATCAATCATACCAGTGTCGACACCTTCGCTCGTGCCTTCTCATGGACGGGGCCGCTACAACGAATTTTGACGTGTCTTTTAATGGACTTATGATGCTGCTACGAGCGTCCTCGCTTCCCAACGGTGCCTACTAAGTTAGCATCTGACAACTTGAAGTGGCATGAGCAAGCGATGTCATGTACTAGCTGTAGCCTGTAGACAACAGCGCGTCGCTGCAGCTGCGAGGTACTGACATCGGCGTCTGACTTGCCAGGCCGTGGACAGAGCTGGCACATAATGAATAAGCGGACGATGAACACCGCTGTTGACCTGGCGCTGCCAGACATCATGTGCCATCTGTCTCCTACCAGAATTCGACGCGAGGCTCCCGCGAGGCATACTAAATCACAAATTCCTAGGACAGATGAAATGACACACGCAAGACGCTGATGGAGAGTTCCATGGGGCGAAAGCGTATGAGCGGCGAACGTCGGACCTGTACGTGCTATGTAGCGCGCGATGACATCGAATTAGATGTTCCACCGGCGGTGTTATGAACCTGGGAAGTGCGTCGCGTGGATCAGCACGAGTCAACTAGCAGACGAACCTACCTTGTCCCCGCCGTAGCAGGCTGATCTGCGCCGCTGCGGGTGCATTGCAGCATTGTTTATACCCTGCTTGGATATCCTAACATGCGAACCTACGTAGCACGAGGGAACGTCAACATTAGTGGCGGTGGTAGCGGGGATGTCGACCGATTCGTAAGTAGCATATTCCATGGGTATCTAGAGATACAGTGGATGTAGATGAACTTGCAAGGTTATTGTACATGTTATGCCTGGATCCCAATGAGTACAACTCTCTGCTGACAGCGCAAGCAACGTACCAGGTAGTTATATGACTTCCGATCGCCGCAGCGTTCCAGATATTCCCGCTGAAGAACGCTCAGCGGTGGAAGGACAGTGCAGCCTTTGAGACAACACACCTCAATGAGTCCCTCTATTCGTTTCTTTATCATAAGAGGGTTAGGCTGGAATCGGGTGGCTAGTTGACGCGTCACTTCGTTGACTAGATCGTTATGGGACATGTGTTTGCGATCTTTCATGATACGAACGATGCAAGCCTGACAAATGACCGTAAGCATTTCGCCTAGCAGTAAATTTACACACCACATACCTCCATCTGGTGCTTACGGTCCTCATCTACACGGTCTTTGGTCTCCTTCCTCTCTTCCGTACTCTCTACTCGTGAAGCAACTGTACTGATCTTGATCTTCTGAAGAGGCGCTGTGAAAGCCGCATTAAAGGAGAACGAGTCCGTCAAATTCACGTCGCGCCCAGGAGGATGTTTCTTCAGGACCTTAAACTTTGCGCATGCCAGTGACTGCAGATTTCGTTGCAACTCTGTATCAGGAATATCCGTGGCCGCTTTGATTTCCTGCCAAGACCGTTTCAACGCTGATAATGTAGGAGGGATTTCCGCTATGCTCACCTCATACAGCAGTGTTTCGCCATCTTCAACATCCTCGAACAGCAGCAAGATCGTGAGGGAAAAGGTCGACACGTTGAGGTCGTGCGTACGGGTGTTGAAGCGTACTTTGACATCTACGCTGCCGAGAGACGGTTGCCAGGTCAGCCGTCGACCGGAATGTTGAGACAGGTAAAACTGCTCGAAGGATCTCGAAGCCTTCAGGAGTTGTTCCGGGAGGTTACACGACGCCGCGGAATATGACATGGGCCAGAATGTTGAGGTCATTACAATCACTGATATGTCGACCTCGGGAGCCTGGACGCGGATCAGCTGCAGCTAGTCGCATGGTTTAAACGTAACAGATGCTCACAGTTGTATTATTTACGTGAATGCGATACCTATCCATGGTATCAGAGGATATCCGCATGTCGTGGAACATGCCCTCGAGCTTTTGAGTAAACTGGTAGCCGCACTCGACTTTCAGTTTGGCAAGCATGCCTCGTTCTGCATCATCTGAAACCGAGCGGCCAAGTAGTAAACGTTTCGCGAGATGTCCTTTGTAATATCGTTCGAAGACGTCCTTGTCAGTGAGATATCGGAACACGGTAATGGTTTTGTCGAGGACGCCATCGACCTCCTCATCGCTTTTCTAGATATAAACGTCAGGTTGGGGGTATAATGATTACAATACTCGAACTTACCCCCTTCAAGCCCTTTTTGAGATTTTCGTCAACGAAGAGGGATATGAATTCAGGTGACTTCTCATGGAGGTTGATGAAGGTCTCGAAGGCCTTGTGGGTGAAATTCAGCACAATATTGTTCGAGCAGAGGTGCAGCATACCTCGTTCAATCCGGTTTCAATATCCCGGTCTCCCCGGAATGACTCTACCCACATTGCGTCGAATCTATCCTTGAGATTGAGTACATCTTGAACCCACTTCAGCGCAACCTGAAGCGTCTGAGAGGCACCCCCGATCGCTCTCGCCTTGCCTTTGCCTTTGGCGTCTTCAAATTCATCGTCATCCCCAGCGTCTGCACCACCTGCGCTACCCGTAGTAGCGAGCTCCTTGCCTCTCCGAACGATAGAATCTCGTATCGCCTTGCGTAAAATAGAAAGGCCTGTAGGGACCATCATGAATAGTCGGTATAGCCTCGACAAGTCTTCCAGCTTGTCAGTGTCGATCATGGCGTCCATACCGGAGTTAGGCATAGATATGATGGTCGAGAGATGTGCAGTTATGAGATGACTCTCGAGGATTTTACGCAGTGGTCCAAACGTATAGGAAGCTAAGTAATGGTGAGTGCGCGACTCCTCCGCGTAGAATCGCTCTTCCACCTGGATTATGTAATTGGTTGAACCGTAGGCTCAATGACAGAGATCAGAAGACGTACGCGGCGTAGGTATTCAGGTGCATCACATGTCTCCAATAGTCGTTCACCCTCAGCTTTATAGAAGGTTTCGCTTTCCCGAAGGAGGTCGGGTTCAACGAGTTTCTTGTACATGTCCGCTGTATCGGATGATTCATTTAATTGCATGAGAACATCAACACAGCCTTTGACAGCAGAACGGTTTATCATGAAGCCGTTGCGCTCGGTTTGTATCTGCACGAGTACGGCCGTAGTGAGATGGTCTTGAATCGGAGGCCGGAGGATGTGTCTGATGAACAGGAAGTGACCCTGCTCCCATATCTCCGGTACGCCAGCTGATTTGGTGTAGACACGATCCTGGCGTACATCAATACGCGATGAACCCTGCGACGAGAGTCACGCACGCACCATGTACTTGAGCACATCCCTCAGCTTCGAGAGGCTGGATACGTGGTCGTCCCAGACCTTACGCAGGGCTTTGAGCAACATTTCGCCTTCCTGGCTACGTTGTATTGGATCTCCCGTGCCACTGGGGAAAGCCGGTATGATATCTTGCTTCGCGAGTTTCTCCAGGTTCGCAGATATAAGCTCGCACGTGCCTTTGTACAAGAGCTCGCCAGACTTCAGGAGAACCAGATTGTATGCATACCGGTGGTTCTCTTCATAAGATAAATTGCTCGCTCGGTGGTTCTGAATCTCGATCATGTTCGTCCTGAGCTTTGTCCACGTCTCGTCGATGGATACAGATGGGCCATGCTTTCAAACAGCTCAGCAGCCTATAGCATGTTCAGATGATGCAAGTACCTTCTTGGGTGGTTTCTACAACCACAAGTCAACGATCTCAATACTGCATTGCAACGATGCACTTGAATGCTCACAATTTTGGGCCTACTCTTCCCTGATCGCGGAACTTCAGCCGAGCGGAGACTTAGCCTGCAGACCAGCGTTGGAAGTCGGCATGTACACGTACCTGTGGCCATTTGCGCTACTTAATATGATGCATACACGTTGTGGCTTTAGGGGTAGGAGCAGTAATGGAACGTATGGGGGTTGATAAGATGACGGTTAGCCCGGAGCCATGAAAGTATGTGACGCGGGTGACTGCTAAGTTAGACGCTTCCCCTGGCGCGCGCCGCTCAATCCATCAAGGTCTCGGACATCAAGCAAGGACAGAAAGTACAATCATACAAGGTCTTAAAAGTATGTGGTAGGTAGCAGAGAGTTGATCGTGGATTGTGTGCAAGCAGCTAGGAGAACTAAATAAAGTGCGACATGACGTGGTGTACCATAACGAAACAATTACGAACGCGAAGCACGAACGAAGTCAGCAAGATACTTTTTGAACGCTTTGCTGTCCAAATCTCTAAGTTTGGAGGCGAACTCTTGTGAAGCCTCTGGAGGCCAGCCTTGTGTGGGGAGAAATACCGTGGTAAAGAATTCGAACACCTCTTGACGTCGTGCCTTCGACACTACTTGCAAGAAGTTGCAAATCTCGTGCAAGACCTATCGATCCGACGAATATTGAGAATGAGGTTAAGGTAATTTGTGACAAGACCGAAGACTTACAACGAGCATCTGACCGTCTTTAACATTAAATTGTGACGACGATAGAACAGCGAACGCCGCTGGGATCAACCGTTCATAGACGAACCGCTCAAAGCCAGGCAAGCTCTGTGACTGGCCATTGGCGGGGTCTAGAATGCCTATCGGCTCAAGCCATGTCGTAACGCATCGGCCAAGGAACTGGAATGCCGCTCTTTGGCTTGTAGGATCATTGACATCCTCCGCCAGCTGTTGCATGGAAGCCAGTAAAGCTTGGAGCTGAGAGTTGTTACCTAGCGATACACGCGCAATTAGTAATTTCAAGCACCTAAGTTTGGAGATTCAACATACGCTGAGACGTGAAGATACCATATAGCTGTGAAGCCATGACATTGTTGAGCAATGTGAGGTACGCTTTCTTCATATCTCCGTGCATAACCTGATCGTCTGTGCCGGTGACGGGCTGAGATAGAAGACCATCGATGTGCGTGCTCAATGGACCAATGAGCTCATCCAATACGTCGAACAAGTCCTGCTGCTTAGCTCGTTAGCATATAGATAGTATGCTACAGATATTGTACCATAACGTACCTGTAGTCTATGCATGAGGAGTCCGATGAAGTTCATGAAATCAATTAGCTCGGAGGGCTCGAAGTGGACCAGCAAGTTCGCCATGAGGAGTGGGACAAGGTGAGTGATATTTGGCCCAGTCGTCGCAAGAATGCGCGTAAAGGCGTTGCGAGTCTGAGCAAAGATGAGAGCTGTATATCGCGTAGTAGCAAGAAATAAACTCACAGCGTCCCTGATTGCCCTGTACGTGTTGAGAGCCTCCAGGCAAACTAAGATTGCTTGTGCGACCTGAGTGAAGATCTCAACCGGGGGTAAAATATACCCCGCAGGTACAGGCAAGGGGAAGTCCGGGAAGCCTTTCGCTATATTACCAAGCGCCATGATGACGTGGTGTACCTGTACGACGGAGACTACCTCTTTGGAACTTTTCACAGAGAGAAGATCGCGGGACAGTTCATCAAGAAGAGGATTGACGATGGAAGACAGGAGGGAAGCGCGCTGGTCGGGAGTTTTGTAGAATAGCGACACCAGCGTCCCGACCGTTTCGAAGAGGTAGAGCTGGGCGTCGAAAATGCCGGGGTTCTTAATAGCTTCCTCGAGCAGGTCTTGCTCAGGACTCTCAAGCTCTGGTAGCTCGACTTGGATAACGAGCAAATCCCGTAGTGCCTCGATGAGGGTTCCCGCCAGTTCGACAGAGATCTCGTTGCGGTCTTCCTTGATGAACCTATGGAATAGGTAGAACACGCGGGAGCGAAGCTTGGATTCCGGATTGTGTAGCCCTCTACGACGAACCGTCAGGAACAGCGGGAGGCGAAAGACGAAAGCCGCACCTAGGACCAACCATCGCCTGGAGAGCGGGCAGTATGCAGTCCTTCCGCACTTTGAAGAAGTCACCATAGCGAGAGACGGTCTCAAAGAACTGCATGGTCACAGTCTGGTGGGGGAAGTCTGAGATGCCCGATTGTACGAGGGCGTAGAGCATTTCCCCGTGCCGAGTGAGTGGGTACGCAGAGTAGTCGGTTTCTTTCCTTTTCTCCTTCGCAATCTCGGCGGGCGTGTGGCAAAATGCAGTTCGACCCTTTGTACCGGCTTGAGAACTAGTCAGTTTGTACTAGCAGAGAGAGGGGGAATCTAGATGACACACTTTTGTTGATTTCGCCAAAGATGTAAACGATGTACACCGCAAGCTCCGCGTCGTGCCACTTGACTTGGACACCGTTTTGGCAAGCGTTAAGGGTGTTGAGAGCGAGGTTGCTGAGGGCTTCTGATACGAGACCTGGCTCGATGACAAAAGCAGCGTCCATAAATGTCCGTAGATCCTGCAGCTGTGTGAGTGACTCATACTAAACATGGAAAAAGCACATACCTTGCGCAAATCCTCGAATGCGAGCTTATCGTCGTCGTCCATATCTTCGGGGTCCGACTCCTCATCCCATTTTAGTTTTTGTAGTACGACCTGGAGCAATGACGCAAGGAATGCACGTTTTGTTTCTTCCAAGGGTTCGGAGGACGATTTGCGCATACGTTTGTACTGAAGAAAGGTTCATTAGGAGCCTAAACGCTCCAAAGAATGCGCTTACGCTGGCAAGCACTGTCTGGAGGAAAGAAAATACTGTGGAGCATGTATCATCGTACTCGTCCGCCATGAAGCGCAGTAGTACGGGAAGAGCCTGGTTCAGGAGCTGGTTCGCTTCGGAACGGATGTCTTCGATCGGACATTCCTGTAGGTATATCTCAATTTCCGTTCATACGAATATCGACCAGCCACAACGCACTTCGACGAGCTTGTTCAATTCCAGACCCAGGGTGTTTAACAGACGTCCAAGGGCTTCGCGGTATGATTCCTCACCCTCGTCGATGTCGGATCCTCTGCTAGCTTGCTCTGCACGCGTTCTCGTCTCTAGTGCATCCAAGACCTGGCCGAGGGACAAGACTTTAATCAATTGCAGCTTGTCAGCTGGCTCCTTGAGCCCCTTGGCGACGATTCGCGTCAAAGCTCCGCATGTAGCGAGACGGATTGGCAGAGAGCCGTCCGAGAGGAGGCTAAACAGAAGCGGAATAGTCTTCGCGGTTACTGTCAGATTAATATCGATCCACCCTATGATGCCCAAGTCAGTTGTATGTTCGGTATAGGGCACGCTACTGGAGGACATACCAACATACGACGCAAACGTCCTCATGCCCCAGTCAACTACCTCTGTAGCAGTGTCAAGCTCTTTTTCGACCGGTGAACCGTCCCCTTTTCGTAATCGTGACATCCTGTCGACTCCGTCGGCAACGATGGTCAACACAGCTTCATTAATGGCCGCAGCATCCCGTTCCCGCACAGCATCTCGCACTCGGGTGTCGCGCGCATGTCGTGCAGGGTTAAAAGAGCGTGCCGATTTAATCATTTGATCTGCGACCTCCCCAGAGATCTCTAGAACCAGGTGGAAGAATAGGAGAGAAACATGAGGGTTGAACGTAGACTGTGATGTCGACTCTGGTGGGCGAATGAGGGTGAAGAGGTCGCCAAAGAAGCTTGGCCATTGGTCGAGGTACGTCGTAAGGAAAAGGAGTGTGAGCGTATGTGAGAACTTGTTGCGGATATCTACAGTTCATCAGATACGTACGAGAGACAACACTGAGGATTCAAGGTCACGTACATGCGGCGTTTGCTTCTGCTGAGCCATACAAATATTCGGACTGGATATACGAAACTAAGCCTTGCCTCAAAACTTGAAAGGACTCATTGTCGAGAGGTTCGAATCTGTTTTCACACGCAGCAGATCTGTAAGGCTGATACATCAAAGGTAATAGGCTTGTCACACACCTATTATCTAGGAAGTCCTCTAATACACGCAGCGCAAAGAACCTGGCAGGTGCAGGATATTTTCGGCCTCCATCCGGTCCAGGGTCTGCGAACAGTGCAAGTGCAAGCCTCCATGATTCTGACGAATTCTGTTGAACTCTTGTGAGGTATTCCAACGCTTGGTTATGTAGAGGGCCTGGTGTGGGATCGGAGGCAATTAGGATAGCTTGTACAAGTTGGTTGAGTTCTTGCTCCATCGTGGTGGCAGCAAAGAGCGCAAATCACGATGTTAGCAGGTGTCTTTGGATGAGGAGCGATCGCTCTTGCAGCTCGGTACGGGCCACAGTAGAATTAGTAGTAGCGAGAAAGTGAGTGCTCAGAATCAAGATGAGAGGCCCAAGTGCATGACTTCTAACTTTTGGTCGCGTGCACGTGGTAAGATCGCGGCCACGACCCGCGGCCTCATTACAATGAAACGACACATAAATGTCCGCAATGACGGCAGCGGCAAAAAGGGAAATACATGTAAGTAGGCATGATACACCATTCTGCAGGTGGGTATTAAATTAAATTGTTACAAGCAATAGGAGGCGAGCATTGGGTTTGGAGGTTGGGGTTGAAGCGAGCATGCTAGGGTTCGTGCTCCTACATAATTATCCGTATCCATGTACAACCATCTATCGTCTCAGTGTCCGCATGGCTGCTCCGAATGTCACAGAAAATCTACTACATGGAGTCTCCCATCAAACAGTCCCAGACACAAACGGCAAGTGGCTTCGTCGAATGCTAGAGAATGGCAAAAGTCTGTAGAGAAGGGTAGAGGGGGGTCCGAAGGGAGTAAGATTCCATGGGATAGCTCGAGTGTACTATCCTGTGTTCCCCCTAATTCAAGTTTCATCAATCGCGAGCGAGTGGTTTCCAGGTTGTGTTCCATCCACACCGCCCGGCGCCCCGTGGTCCCGATGCTCACCGAGCGAATAGACGTGTCTAGGGGAAGGGGAACACGCGTGCAAACCACCTGCAATTTGAAAGGACCCTGACCAACCATGAGTGGGAAGCGTACCACTCGAGCTAACGGTTGACTGAGATCTGCCTCGTTGAACACCATGATAGTCAAGAAGTCGACGGAGACGGGAGGGATGTGGACGGTGTCCATCATGCTGTTACCAAGTGGGTACGAATGGTGAGTGATAAGGGGTCCCCACGAGATATCGTCGAGGGATTCCTCTTGTGACAATCGATAGCCGGCGTGCGCTAACCAGGGCGGGAGTCCATAAATACGAACCACGAAGTCCTGGCGGAGATATCCAAACACGACCATACGATGATGTGTAAGCCTCGCCTGCGGTAGCGGAATTGGTTGATCAGGCCCATTCAACATCCACCCGGCTGCACCAGCGCGGGTGTCCGCCAACAGTACCCGAGAAGTGATCTCTTGGTCAGGGGCGATAACCGCAACGGTTGCAACAAGTCCATTCTCCCAAACCGAAAGACCTTCGATTAAGGCGGTAGCATGGTCATCCGAGGGAAGAGGAGGTACGTCCAGGCGTCGTGACGTGATCATCAGAGGGAGTGGAGACATAGGGTCAAGAGCATCCGTGGTTGCATCGATGGATACCGAGCGTATCTGCATGAAGCTTCGAGACGCGACTTAAGTGATAAAAGTCGGAGGCGATGATAGAGAGTACATACTCTTTGTCGCCGTTATTCAATGCAATGACGATTGTCGCCGTGCTTCCGCCATCACTCATGTTAACAGCGGAGCCCCTGTGCTTCCCAATAAACTCGAACATGACGGCACAACGCGTATGTTCAATATCGGACAAGTCCCATAGGGAAGCTCGAGTGTAGTTCCGGTGCTCGAATCGACGAAGCACACCTTGAACGACAAGGAGCCAACTGCCTCCCGGAACGAACTGTAGCAGTTCGAAGAGCGAGTCGCTAGGAACAGGCAGCGACGTGGTTCGTCTGATCTTCGAGGAGGGCCGCCTCCAGTTGAGCTGCAAACGAATGGCCCTGATGGCGAGACGCTGCAGCTCCTCCGACGGCAGCTGCGCCATCGGGGTATCCGCGGGAATGTCCAATGGCAAGTCAGACCGCTCAACGAGCCTGTGCCAAAGGTAGTCCGAGCTTCCTAGAGCGTGTAAGCCACGGCACGTCTGCGTGTATCCCTGTCAACACGGCGTGTCCGCAGTCGTGTGAGGGCGTGTCCATGACTCACCTGCTTGAGCGCGAGCACATCTTGGATGGTCAAGCGAGACAGGATCTGGAGGAAAACGTCGTCTGGTACGTCGACAAGGCGCATCCTATCGTTGGTATAATGGAAAGAGACGAATTTGCGTGCATGTTTATGCTCACACTACATAAGCTTAGGAGCACGAGTCAAGCAAGGCTGTCGGCCGTAAGCCCGTAACGACACAAGGCGAGTACCAAAGTGGACGCTGAAAAAACACTGTGATAATCCGTGAGAAAACATGATAAGATCTT
>KN840483.1:38703-125663 GCA_000832265.1 Phlebiopsis gigantea 11061_1 CR5-6
AACATGTCATTTCACGGGTTTCTACAGGATTTCCCAGGGCCAACTTTGGCATTCTCGTTGTGCGAGCCGCTTTGGAACCTGATGCAATATTAAGTCCGCAATTGTCGTCGCCAAAATAATTAATACTTCCGGCTCTACCGGTCCATCATCATAAACGCCCAACCGTGAAAGGCTTCATATAGCGACCTCGCCCCTTTCAACGCCGGTTCACCTTGGTCCTCACAAACGATATGGACCTCACACAGCGCACTCATTCTGTCCACTCTGAACTAGGAGACTTGTCCGACTCGGATTGGCTCGATATTGCCAGCAGCAGAGTCTCTGAGGACGACGAGTCGGTGGTAGGCTTCGACAGTGATCGCGAAGATGCCGACGGAAGGCCATTCTCCAGACACTCGTTCAGCAGCCTCGCAAGCTCGAGCGATGAAGTTGTCGAGGGCTGGGAGGGCTTGATTGAAGACAGCGCAGACGAAACTCCAGGCGTCGAACCCCTCGCTGATATACACTACCCCATAGATGCCCCGCCCAATGATCCTACTTTACCTGCAGAGGTTGCGGAGGATCCGGAAGATGAGAGGGTGAAAGCTGCTCTTGATCAAAGCATGATCAGCACTCTCAGCTCGTCACGCTCCAACTCTCTCGCCAATTCATTGCAGACATCTATCGTCCATTCTACACGATCTCTCAGACTGTCTTTCCCCGATCCTACTACATCCAGACTCGAGTCGCTGAGTACCTCGTTCGAGGAACTCCCGCCCTCGGATGCTCACCACCCTACTTCCGAGGACGGTAAGGTCGCCTCTGCGAGCAGCGGGACCGCTGCGGATCCGTTGCGCGTCCCTTCGCCGGCACCGGCGGCTCAAGTAACTGGGACCCAGAACACATCTCATGCGCTCACTCGGCCCGCCAAGACGACTTTCACCGTCGTTCTTTATGGCTCCTCCCTTGCGTCTAAGATGGCCTTTGTTGACATGCTCCTCGAGAAGTGGGCCCTTGGTTCGGACCTCGCTATAGCCGAGAAGGTCTCTATCGCACCCCGCATCATCGTGCACACCTTCAAGGGAATCGATGCCGGTGAACGCCCTCTCGAATGCGTTGTATCCGTGGTTGACAAGACAGGTTCTGACCACGTAGGTTTGATCCAGTTTCATTCGATTATAACATACAATTCATCCTGTTTCAGTCCCTGCTGACAGTCCATGCGAAATGCCCGTCCTTGGCTGTCGTATTCTTGCCATCCATATCTGACTTATATATACCCGACCATACCTTATATCTTCCCGTCATGATGACGGCTCCTCTTTCTCCTGTTGATGTCCTCCGAACGACGGACTACCTTCTCGAAGCCGAGCAACAGTGGGAGGCTCAAGGTACCCCGTCTTGCAAGTTGACCAATTTCAGTACTCGCTCCTCGCCGGTAGTCGATGAAGAAATCTTGGCTAGGGCTTCTCCTGGGCAGGTTGAGCAAACTTTGCGCGCTCTTTGGCCACCTACAGCCAAGAAGATCGCCCCGAAGGTGCCTGCTCACGCCGTAACGATGTATGTGCATCCTCTCTAGTACTGTGATTGAACTAAATTGTACTCTTAGCATGGCTATTCTGTCGATCGTGTTGGCGTACATCATGAATGGCGTTGCCGACACCTCCAATTCTCGTCGCCTCGTCGCGTCAGCGGTAACTACCCCCCTCATGAACCTTTTGCGGCCTGTGCCCGTGGCGGTCAACAAATCCATGACCAATCCGTTGATCACCCTCGCGTCATCCGGGTCCGCGCTGTCCCTGACATCGTTCAAGGACTTTCAAGTCTCGGTGTTCAATCCCAGCGCCGTCTCTGCCAACGCGATATCCTCTCCCAGCAGCCAAGAGTCACACCAATCCGCATCCACTTCTGCAGCTGCATCCGCTGCGACTACTACTACCGGTTCTATCAATGGTGCCTCCGAATGTGGGTGTGGCTGCGGCCTCCTTACTTGGCCCGCGAAGACAGAGATGACCGACCTCATGCTTCGCCCGACCTCATCCTCGCCCAGCGTTCGCACGAACTCAATCAACGCCATTTCTGTCATCTCTTCACATACCCCTTCCGTCGGGAAAGGCAAGGGCAAAGCCGTCGACGTGGACAGCTCCCTCTTCGCCCTCAGTACGCGCATGGCCACCTCCCTTTCAGAATACCTCGGATTTAGCCCCATAGCGCAGGCCGTTGTCACCGATCTCCATGAACTGATCGCCGCCCTCGATCAACTCGCAGATACCATCACTCGCCAGACCAATGTTGCGTGGGAGCAGGCCAGGAGTGTCATGACAGTAGTGGGCGCCGGGATGAAGCAGCATAACGAGCGAGCTAGAGTTCGTGCTCACCAGCTTCGTGAAGTGGGCGGGGTGTGGTTCGCGTCGTTGAAGGGCCAGTTCATGGACCGCGCCACCGTCGCGAAGGAGAACGCTCGCTCCCTTCGACACCATGTTCGAGCACGACACATCGAGAAGCGTCGTCAGAGGCAGGCAGCGAGGCAGGAGAAACTGCAGAGGAAGTTGGAGAAGATGATGATGCGGGTGGAAGGCCGTCAGGAGAGGAGGACGGATCATTCCCTACGCACGTAGGGTCCTGTGCCCGGCGCACGTCGCAGATAAACGATAATCAGGTAGGTCCACTTATTATACCGCTCTTAGTTTTCGGGAACCATTCGTATCGCCGTTTCTATTTTGTTGATGTTGTCGGATACCTCATCCGCCCCCAGCTGTACAACACTCGCACGTATGTATATATACAGTATGTACTTCTATGAATCCAATCCAATACATGTGTACAGGGTAATGTCGTCCGATGTGCTTCAAGTAACGCTTTTTCAACAGATATCAGGGTACATTCTGTCGGATGGATTTTGAGGTATCCAGCCTCCTGCCAAGCCGCGCTGATAACTCCAATCGTCGGCATTTTCAGCCTAATTTCCTGGTGAGACGTCTGTGAGGGTACGCAAATGAGGGACCGACCTTCCATGTCCAATATACCCATCCTTGGATGGCCTCTCCGATGGCGACCTGCGCCTCATAGTATCTACATACAACTTCGCTTCAACGTCCCAGGCACGGGCGAAAATTCACACGTACTGTCTCAAGAACGTCTTGTAGTCATCGCTGAATGTGCTCATGTTTCCCGTCATGCCATCGCAGCTCCCGAACGTTGGCTGGCCGGATTGCCAGGTGCCGTCCCAGCGTGCACCGACGCCGCGGCCGTTCAGCCATTGAGCACAGTCTGTGGGCGCCGTGGTCCATTCACCGATGATTGTGTATATGTTGGAATTGGCGAAGGATGAGAGGTTGGTCATTACTTGACATGAATACTAAATGCGACAGTCATGAAATGAACCTGAACGACGCTATGAAAGGGACAGTACCGTGATATGCTCAGGTTGAGAGAGCTCGAGCTGATCGTAGTTGAAGATTTGGTACTCGTGCTGTGAAAGATATGAGTGTATCTACTTTGACCGATGCCTATGGATACTTGCTGTGTCCATGAGTACGCCTTGTGCGGACGGGTATGTTAGGAAGTCCTCCCAGCTCTGCAATTATACACGGGGTGAGACATAAAAGCACGCCGCACAATATCAGGCACACTTACATCGACACCCAAGAATGCGTCCATGATCATAACCTTGAGTTGTGTACCTGCAGACTGCCGGACCACTTGGTACCCCTGCTTCCAATAGTTTCCAATGACGTCGCCTATGGAGGTCTCGAATCCAACCGGCTCGTTGAGGAGTTCTAGGATGTCTATCATGCCGCCTAGCTTCTCCGCGATAAACTTGATAATATCCAGTGTCCGCGGGACGTTCTCAGAGTTGCTTCCCCATGCTGGGTTCGACGTTCGTTGCCCTGAATTGTCGTAGCCATTCTGTGAGCCAGGGGCACCGTGGAGGTCGAGTATGACGTGCAGCCCGTTCTGTTTGGCCCAGGTAAGGCCCTGAAGCAGATAGGGCCATGCACCCGGTATGTAAGGTTCAGTCGAGGTGGAATAGTTGGTGTCCGTGGACGTTATGGGGACGGACCAGTAGCCGATCTGCATTCTAATGTAGTTGAGACGATCCTGGGTGTGAACCGTGACCGAAGAACTCACCGTACATGATTCAGACCTGCAGCCGCGATGGCTTTGAAGTCATCTTCTGTGATCCAGGTAGCCCAATGATTTTGTAAGATGGGTAATGCGACATCTGGAGCGATGTTCTGCCCAAGGGTGTACTCATCCACAATGTTGCTATCGTTGAGGCTCTCGAATATACTAGGCGTAATCCACGGCTGGGAAACGAGTCAGACAAAATAAATGCATTCTACAGAAGGGCGTACCTCGAGAACGAACCAGCCTCCCCTACATTCGTGATGCAGTCAGACTGAGCTTATATTCACACCCCAGCACGACTTACAAATTGACGCCGCGAACAGGCTCTTGACCGTAGCTGAATGGTGCGAGAGTAGGAGTCGCACTGGCGCTGCTAGTAGTACTTGATACAGCGGAAGTTTGGCTCGCCACCGGACCTGAAGAAGCCTGTGCTGAACTAGACTCGCCTGTTGTGCCAACGCGTGCTTGACCGCCCGCAGGATGGGCGAGTCTGCATTGCTGTGCGCACGCCTCGCCTAACAGAAGAAGGTAGGAAAAATGGATCAGCAACATGGTGGTTGCATGCTAAGTCTGTACTGCCGAGGTCAGAGCGGAGCACTACATGTGCCAGACGCATTCCGCGCCTGCACGAAGCAAGTACACGAGGCCGCCACAATAGGCCACAATGATGCCGCAAGGGCAGATCCTGTCGCACGTGGGCCTGAGTCCGCAAATGGCTAGCAGTCCACAAATTACGAGTATTGAAGAGCTCCGGCTCGCGATCGAATTCTGGGCTCTCTCGAAGAGCTTGAGGATAATAGGTGGGGACAATATCAGATGGGCGCGCCCTTATGGAAGTGTTGAATCATAAGTCATGTATTGTGACTGCCATAGTCCGTAAATATACAGCAATGATACTTTCTTCAAATTCCACTCACCTCGACCGACATCATGTGTATTGACACGTTCTGCCGTCAGCAAAGCCGCTCCAATCTTTCATCGTCGGAGCGAGACATCTAACTGAGTTTGATTTGTTCAGATGAACAAGATTCCTTGAAGAAAGTGACGGGGGGAAAGCCTGCAGCAACAAATCGATGGCGTGGCTCTTCATGGTGGTGAGTTCCACGGAATAGATACTCAGTGAGGCCGCGAGTATGCCCTTGACAGGTGTGCACCAGGTGAGACGATGTCCGCAGCCGGTGGCTTCTGGTAACCCTGAGCGTGCTGTGGCAGAAAGACTGTGCGATGTACAACAAGAAACTCTCATCCGAGTCATTACATCATCTAGCTACAAAGCCGTTCAACGAAATGTACATCATGCTCCCTCCTGATCACTCCGCCGCGCTTTACATCGGGATGCCATCCAATTCTCAAGATCGAGCTCGCCGGGTGCGTCGCCTTCAAGCCCGCCCCAGTCAAAGTCGATGACCACTAAGTTCTCGTCGTCGGTCAGAAGCCAAAACATAAACGCTCTCTCGGCTTGTGACGTCGGGTCGCTGTTACCACTCATTCGTCCCCTCGACTCGATGCCAATGGGAATTCGGAAGTCGCCGCTTGACGTATATGGTACCGTCCGGCCAGTTCGGACAGTGACAGGCACCATATATTTTGATCCGCCGGGTTTCTATTTGCAGAAGCAAGGCGGGGGCTGGCAGTGATCGTGTCTACGGACCGGTTCACCGGCGCCCCGAGTCTAAGAATGACCTCAGCACTCGGCTCGGGCGGGCACCGGCATAGGACTCCAGTGTTATCCCCGCAGCCATCTCTTCCTTCACCTCGACGCCTCCGTACTTTGTATCATGTATTCTTCTCAAGGAACTTACGGTGCTTCACCACCACCAGAGCTCTCCAACAACCCGTTCATCGATCATCCAGCGAACGCACTGGCCAGATATCCAGACATCAATGGCACAGACGAACCAGTGGGCTCCAGTCAGTTCACCTCATGGATGAATGGCGGGAATTCATCGATAAACACCACCCCTACCGGCTACATGGGAGCGCCGAGCGGCTTTGGTAGAGGGTACCCCAACCCGCAACAGACGGGGTACCCAGGCAGCCCGGTGGGAGGATACCCGCAAGGCGTGCCAAGCGCAGGGTATAACCTGCCAGTACAGGGCCAGCCTACTGGCCTACCGTTTCAACCAACGAGCTCGTTTGGCCAGCAGCTCGCCAGTCAGATCACAGGTGCTTACGGCCAGACTGCCCCGCAGCAGCAGCAGCAGCAGTACACAGGTTACCCGACTTCGCCACAGTACGCGTATGGCTATTCCCAGCCGCAACCCCAGCAGCAGCCCCAGCGACAGAACGCGTACCTACCCGAGTTTGACCCGTTCGCGCAACAAAGCGCACAGGGGTCGGCGCAGTCGGGTCCGCTGCAAGGCAGGTCACAGCATCAACTGCCACATCCCCGGGATTTTGTTCGGGATAACAAGCAAGGACTGGAGTCTTGGGATTCATATGCGTGGAAACAGGCTCGTTATGGTGTGCCACCTTCTCAGCCTCGGCTGACACGCATCGTTCTAGATCATGAACTGTTTCGACGGTTTGAAGGATGCGTGGGCAGGTCGTAAACGAGATATTGAGGCTCGTATGAATGGTCTGAGCAACCAAGGACTTTTCGCTGGTGGCTACGGGGGAGGATATGGGTATGGTAATCAGTATGGGCAGGCGCAAGAATACTCCCGTCTTGAGCAAGTGAGTTGTATAGCCGACGCCAATGCTGTGGTTTTAATTATTTGCTAGCTTGTGAAACAGGCCGATTCCAATATCGGTCAGTACCGAACAGTGCCGGTCGATGTCGTCTGTTGACACTCCCTTGACAGATACGGTTGTGGCTGCTTCGTTTCAAATGCAAGAGGCTCATGGAGGTTACCGCCAGTCCGGCGATCTAGCGTCGAAGAAGCGCGTCAGAGAGAGTATCAATGCTGCTCTAACCAACCTTCCAGATTGGCCACCCCAGAATTATTGATGTGAGCTTGTCGCTGCAACGCCTAAGTTACGAATATTCTCCCTAATATGCGCGCAGGGCATGGCAGCCTCTCAAGCCGTCGTGTAGCTAGGATACTATCGTCTTACACATGTGTAGTAATACATAGCTGGTGTCTTACAACGAACCAACAGTAGCAATAGGCTATAGCCGTCACCCTGGGGCCGTGGCTGTGGGCGCACCGCGGCCTGTGGTTGCTATAGCATCGCTCGAGGGAGATCTGTCGGGCGAAGCCGATGGCCCCAGAATTTGGGATATTTTCCGGCGGCTAAGGCTTATCAACGGCAATTGTCCCAAAACTCTGCGCCGCAACCATTCTCACCTTTCACGCTTCCTCCATCTGGGCATCCGCTCTGCTCGACCCCGTCGCATAGACTGCTGCACGAACTGTTTACGCTCTTTACGTCTGGCTCTGAGGCTGGTTATCTCCCAGTGTCATTTCTCCTCCCTGTCTCTGGCCCTGTGTAACATCCAACCCCGCTCGTCTTCAACTGTTGTATCACAAGATCCTGCAACGAACTCACCATGTCCTACGTCGACCTCCCCAACTCCCCACAGTCGCCTGCAACGATGTCCTCTCCCCGACGCCTCACCAACAGGAATACGAACCGGTACAGCGTCACCGCCTTGTTCAGTATGGCTGCAGAACAAGACGTCGAAGTGGAGGACGAGCTGGGCAGAGGTACGCCCCCTCCATCCTCATGCTACGTGACTTTCCGCTGACGACTCTGTAGCCCAGAAGCGTCTTCGAGAACTCAAGTCACGTATCTCAGCACAATCCAAGCGCAACTTCGTGCTCGAGCGAGACGTGCGCTTCCTGGATTCCCGTATAGGACTCCTTATCCAGAACCGAATGGCGCTTGACGAAGTGCGTCGCGCTCTCAACTCTCATTAAACCTTACATCCTCATTTCCTACAGCAACATGAAGTCGAAAAGCACCTCGAGGACGTCGATCCCACGGAGGGTCACTTCCCCGACGACCGAAAGCTACAGCAGTACTCCAACCTCTTCTTCCTCCTCCAATCCGAACCGCGACATGTAGCATCCCTATGTCGTCTTGTCAGCCTATCCGAGATCGATACTCTGCTGCAAACAGTCATGTTTACACTATACGGCAACCAATACGAAAGTCGTGAAGAGCATCTATTGTTGACCATGTTTCAGTCCGTACTCTCCTCCCAGTTCGAAACTGCGACAGAATTTGGCTCGCTCCTCCGCGCGAACACTCCCGTCTCCCGAATGATGACAACCTACACACGACGAGGGCCTGGTCAGAGCTATCTCAAGAGCGTCCTCGCCGAGCGTATCAACAGCTTGATCGAGCACAAGGACCTCAACCTCGAGATCAACCCAGTCAAGGTCTACGAGCAAATGGTCATCCAGATCGAAGAAGAGACGGGCTCGTTACCTCCCAATCTTCCTCGCGGTGTGCCTCCAGAGGTGGCGGCAGAGAACAGCGACGTGCAAGCGATTATCGCCCCACGCCTAACGATGCTCATGGAGATCGCAAATAGCTTCCTTGTAACCATCATCGAGAGTATGGATAGCGTACCATATGGTATCCGCTGGATCTGCAAGCAGATTCGAAGTCTGACACGGGTAAGTCGTGCACGACTTCTGATCAGGGGTCCGCAGACTGAATTCGATATTTCCTTTTAGCGAAAGTACCCTGAGGCCACTGACTACGCCATCTGTTCTCTAATTGGCGGTTTTTTCTTCCTTCGGTTCATCAATCCTGCTATTGTCACCCCTCAGGCGTACATGCTGGTCGATGGCGTACCCGCCAAGTTTCCGCGGCGGACATTAACCTTGGTGAGTTGTATACGCTCATCTTAGGACATCTGGAACGCCTATTAACCGTGTTGGATAGATCGCGAAGATGTTGCAGAATCTTGCCAACAAGCCCTCGTATGCGAAGGAGGCGTACATGATCACACTCAACCCCTTCGTCGAGAACAACAAAGCCCGGATCAACCAGTTCCTCAACAACCTTTGTGAAGTCCCAGACTTTTACGACACTCTGGAGGTACACTCACATTTTGAGCGACTAGTTTGCATATTGACTGTAGAGTGTAGATGGATCAATACATGGCCTTGTCGAAGAAGGATCTTCTCATCCACATCACCCTGAATGAGCTGTACAACACGCATTCGCTTATTCTGCAACACATCGAAGTACTGGTATGTATTGTCTGCTCCTGGAATTGTCTATTGCCACTTACTCGTGTAGGCACCGAACGATATGCAACACCTCCGGATACTCCTGGACGAGCTCGGTGCTGCACCACCACAGGTACCTCGGAAGGAGAACCGCACGGTGGAGCTTCAGCTCTACAGTAGGTGGGAAACCCCGATCCAGGACATCCAGAGCGCCCTCATGGACTCTGTCTCGTCGAGCGAGATACTGTACATGGAGACGAAGTCTATCTTTGTCCAGCTCATTCGTAGCCTACCCCAGATCGCCGACAAGCGGCCGTACAACCTATCGGCGATCGCGGAGAAGGCGGCGACGACGAAGGACGCAACCCTCGTGCGCAAGGGCATCAAGGTCAAGGAGATGCTTCGGGAGCTTGAGGAGCAGAAGATTGTCGACCGCAGCGACGGATACCGTCTCATGCAGGAGGAGGTCGCACAGGAGCTCATCCATCTAGGCAACCTGCGCGAGAAGGTTTCTGCCGAAGCAAAGTCGCTAGAGGCAGTTTACAAGACGATCTGCGATCACAATAACTACCTCCGCGGCCAGCTTGAGCAGTACAAGGCGTACCTGCAGAACGTGCGTCTCACGTCATCGAAAGACAAAGGAGCTACCACAGGTGTTGGCGTTGTTACTGTCGGTGGGAAGGAGAAGAAGCCCGCGAAACCCCAAGTGCTCGGCCCGTACCGATTCACACATGCTCAACTTGAGAAGGAGGGCATCATTGTAGAAAGTAACGTTCCTGATAATCGGTATGCGTGTCACCCCTTCCTCCTCCGCATCGCGCTAACGGTCTTATAGGCGACCCAACATCTATTTCAACATCACCTCCCCAACGCCTGGTACATTCATCATCGCTCTGCACTACAAGGGCAGGGAACGCGCTATCTTGGAGATGGATCTCAATATCGACGATCTTCTTGAGAAAGTGAGTTTCCCACTGTGTCCATGTGAGACCAGTCACTGAAGCCATTGTGTTGTAGCAAAAGGACAACAAACATCTTCTGGACCTGGAATACGTGCAGCTCAACGTACCTAAAGTACTCGGCCTCCTCAACAAAGTCTTTACTAAGCGATAGCGGTCCCACCTTCTATTACCTGCGCGCTGGCTTCTTCATTCCTTCGCTTGGTCAGTCTCTTCGCATTCCCGCCTTGTTACCCTCGTTCCTTTTCGTGTCCAATTGTTTTCTCTTTCCACATATTTATCTCTTCGCGGTCGCTGAGTTGTCAGGATGTATTATCTTATGTCTATATCGGAGTATAGTGTTGTTTTTCTCTCGAACTATATACCTTAGCAATACCGAATGATACCAGCGTGTTAATAAACCAGCACTGCGAGTGCATTCTTTTGCGCGACCCAGACGAATATTTCCTACCGGCGAACTGACGGGCATGTCATGCCGTGGGGCTGAACCAAGGCAGAACATACAGCCGCGATCGGCGAAATATGCCCCTAACCCCAGCTTGCTGCGTAGTCAAGCCTTCCGCCAGGCTGAAACAAGACCTCTCTCTCACTTCCACCTTCCAGTCGCAGCGCGTCCCTAATTGCTTTGTTTCTTTCATGCTGACAGCGTAGCGGACGAGCCTGTCTCGATGCTTACTGTCGCATTCTTCCTCGCTTTCATCGCTGTGTTGGACGGCTGCTTTGCCCTCGGGAAACTCAAGGTCGTCCACCCGCCCACTGCGCATGTCCGTCGGTCGGGAGTCGAGAGTATTGAGGCCGGAGTGACAAGCTGGGGAAACGAGACGACTCCTCTGAACTCTGCGATTATCCCGGTGTCGCTGTCAGCCGATGGCCAGTGAGTAGATACATCCGTTCTTCCCATGCTCTTATGCAATGTTTTCATAGGTCATACTTCGCCGTCATCCAGCTTGGCAACATCAGCTTTCGGACTGCCCTTGACACGGGCTCCTCCGATGCATGGCTTATATCGTCCGCGTGCACAACTTCCGCGTGCAGCGTGCCAAAGTACCAGCTCGCGTACAAAAGCCCGTCATTCGTCACCGTGAATAACAATCAAACTGCCTTCAACGTCAGTTTTGCCGATGGAACATGTGAGTCCCCTGTATATACTTTCGACACGCATGAACCTTACGACTGCCATCAGTTGCGAATGGGTTCGTTGCATTGGAAACATTTCAGGTCAAAAATCTCACGGTGCCTAATCAAGGATTTGGTGAGTGCCAGTGTAATACGAAACCTAGCAGCGTTGCTCAAGTGTATCAGGTGTCGTCAGTCACAGCAATCTCTCCTTCACTGATGATATCAGTGGTCTCCTGGGATTGGGATTCCCTCGTCTGTCTACCATATTCAATTCGGTACCGTCCCGTAAGCATGCAGCTAGTTTCGACGAGGTCTGCTCTAATATGCCAGCGACGATTGGTCAGTGACACCCTTCTTCGCCACCATGGCGCAGCGTGGACAGCTGGAATATCCCCTCTTCGGATTAAACTTAGGCATGAATACATCGGATACTGGTAGCCTGACATTCGGTAAAACTGTCAAGTGTTACGATCGATCACTCAAACTTATTCATGTGCATCCATATAGGTGCTGTGGATGGATCGGTTGTGTCCAACATTAGTTCCATCGTCTGGAATGAAGTCATGCCGTTTGCGCCCTTTGGATCAGAAAGCAATGCATCGAGTTACTTGCAGTGGACGATCCCTATGGGTAACCTCACCGTAAGCCGCGTAGCTCAAGAATGCGAGCGAGCGCTGAGCGTATTCTAGGTGAACGGCACATCTCTCACCCCTATACCGACCTACTCCAACATCTCCCGGAATTCATTGGCCCTATTCGATGTGTAAGCCTCCCACTCATCGTGGGTCGCATTCGTATATTCGCTCACTCCTTTTTCTTTTACGCAGTGGGACCTCCGGCATTTTTGGGCCATTCCAAGACGTACGTATACAGTTATCTCCCTACCCGATTACACTGGACGCGAAAATCAGGTCTCTCGTATCTACTCTGCAATACCTGGAAGTCGTCTTGTTGACGAAGGTGTGTTTGTATCATTCACTATGGGATCTGAGTTCTCTAATAGTGGGCACAGCTGGGCAGTGGGTCGTACCGTGTGACGCTAATGAGACCATCTCCTTCTCCTTCGGGTAAGTACGTTCATGCTGTCTGACAGGTGTTCGTACGCTTATACCTGCAATGTAGTCATAAAATCTTCTTGATGCAGCCCACCGACTACCTCATTGGACCTTCAGAGAGCACCCCTGACCTCTGTCTCAGTTGGCCTAGAGCACGAGCCCCAACGTCCGACGGCATTGATTGGCAGCTTGGTATGCTTCAACATAGTGTAGTAGAGTTTGCATACTGAACCATTCCTGCAGGTACACCCTTCCTCCGGACCGTATACAGCATATTCAGGTTTGTGCTACGCCATTTCTGTTGTCAACTCCCTGCTAATAACGTCGTCAGCTTTGGAATCGATACAAAGGAGGCACCAATGATTGGGTTGTTCCCTTTACGAAATGCAACAGCTCCGGTGCAGTCCCCTGATGAAGTGGCCTCGTTCTTCTCCGCAGCGTCCGCCACCGTGTCAACGGTACTCCCCAACTTTCTTCTCTCGACCCCATCGCCTACGACACCACCGTATGCTTTCAATACGTCCGTATCTGTGTCGGTCGGCGAGATAGTGTCGTCCGGCCTCGCCACAAGCACCTACTCACCCGCGATCGGCAGCCACCACGTGAACGCCACAGCCATACCGACGCTGGCCCCTTCACCTACCCTAGCAACTTTCATTCTCACATCCGACGGCCAACTCGTTACGTCGGTCTCTACCGCTGCCTCGCCCTCCATCACTCTCGGAACCCCGCCAGGCTGGTCGAACGGCAGCACCTCTCACGCTCGTGTTACATTGGGTACTGCAGTGTTCGCAGCCTTCGTACCTCTCTTCCTACTGTCCGCCCGGCTGGTCCTATAAACCGAACTTTACATCCGTATACCTGGTTCTTCCGAACGTCTCACTTTCCTTTGTCGTCGCACTCGTTCTCGTCGCTGTGTAGATAAATCATCCACATCCTGGGACTATCGCTATTTACTCGCCCACTTGTCTTAGTACGTTGTCTGTAGTATTGATCCAGTACGTAGGCTTCACGGACTTGTTTCTTGCATCTACTTTTCTTTTGTGTCTGGACCGGGAGATAAACGTGATATTTTGTCGGCTAGGTCGCGCAATGAGGGAAACGAGATAGCAGGGGTGAAGGCCAAGCTTCAAGCCGCGAAGCTTAAGCCAAACATACACCTACTACTACCACATAGTTGTAAATCTTCCAGCGACCATAACGTTGAAGACTTGAAGTGCAGCTCTGCGTATAAGGTACCGATTGGGCCTCAGAGACCCAGCTCGATATATGGCGAGGAAGCGGTCGCGATATCCAAATACAAACAAGAACCTATATGGATTAATTTCAACGTAAGCAAATAAGATACACTGCAATCTAAAGCTCGTCCTTCGCATGCCCAGCGTGACCGTGGAAGACCTCAGCCAATTCTGCGGGTACGATTAATTGTCAGTGAGACGAACGAAGGGAGTAATCGAGGCACTAACTTCTGCGCGTTTCTGGGGATAGTCTCTGCGGTAAAACTACGTTATATTCGACGTAAAGGTCGCCATACCCTGTAGACTCGTAGATCGGCATGCCCTCACCAGAAATCGTTTGGACGAAGCCTACGACACAGAGTTATCAAAAGTGGAATTGACTGAATCCAAACTCTACTTACCAGGCTGGGTAACGCCCTTACGTTTCAAGTTTACAAGGTGGCCATCTAAGTGGGTGAGGTTTTTCTCAAACCCGAGAAGAGCCTGACAGAGCACTCAGTTCGGATGTTGTGGATGGATACAATGGCAGGAAACATACCTCGTCAATGCCGATGCTCTCTCTCCAATAGAGACCGTGTTCCTTTCGTCTAAAGCTGCCCTTTTCCTTTCTACTCTTGACCCGCAAGACAATATCGCCCGCCTCCCAATCGGGACTTTCATCGGCTTCGCCCTCGAACACGACCTCTTGACCCTCTGGCATGCCCCGGGGGATTTCGAGAGTGTAGTGCTGCGTGTGGTCGACGACTTTATGACCGCCACAGTGCGGGCAGACGTGTTTGATGATCTGACCACGGCCGCCGCACTCGTTACATGTCGTCTGCGCCTGCGAAAACATACCCGGGAAAATTTGCTGGCGTACGATCTTGACGCCTGAGCCGCCACAGCCTGTGCAGGTATGAATGTCGTCGGACGAGGCTGCGCCCGAGCCACGACAGTGGTCGCAAAGGATCTTCTTCTTGACCATGAACTGTATCGGCGGTGGTATAAGTGTAGATCTCGTCAAGAAGCGCGTATGCACACACATCAATACTCGAGCCAGTGTACCTGGAAACGAGACCACTAAATATCTTATGCTTCACGAACACAGTAGTTTGTGCTTACATATCGGCAAGGCTGACTTCCATCTCGGAAACTGAGGTCGGCCCACGGCGCGTCTGCTGGCCGGGGTCTGTCGATAATGTTGGTGAGGGTTTAACTGGAAGCATGAAATAACTCACGGCCACCACCGAAGAAGTTCTGGAACATATCGAATGGATTGGCATGGTGCTGCCCACCGCCTTCATGCGCCTTCAATCCTTCCTGAGGGAGAAATATTAGCAGGCGACCATAACGCAGAGGGTGAGCCTGCGTACTTCACCGTGACGATCATAGATTTGACGTTTCTGAATGTATTATTAGCCCACAATATTAACCCATGAAAGTGGTACGTACTGTAGAGTCGGACAGAACTTCGTAGGCTACGACGAGTTAGGGATAGCTCTAGCCACAATTCTGTAAACGTACCTTGCGCAATTTCGACGAATTTGTCTTCAGCACCCTTCTCCTTATTCTTATCAGGGTGGTACCTGCATGAGTATTCAGGCATGTGATGTAGCCCTTTCAGTTCATATACACACTTTCGACTGAGCCTCTTGTACGCCGCTCTTATATCCTTTTCCGAAGCAGATCGGTCAACTAGGAGGGCAAAACGCGAGAATTAGTGAGAGACTGTATAGAACGACGTTTCGCGCGCCTTAAACTAACGCTCAAGGGCCTTGTACAGGTCTGCCGCATTGACGAGGACAGCCAGGAGAAGTAAGGTCGATAGCAGCAGGATTGTGACTGGTGCCATGGTTCGGAGACCGCGCCTGTGCTATCGGAGGGGATATAGAGACAGAAGCACTCTTGAGGCCACGACAATCCCAAGTTTGAGGGGAAAACGGGATAGCTTGTAGGAAAGGCGTAGGACTACGAGTTCACGAAATGAGGAGTCCTCCTTAAACGGACAAGCCACGTAGCTGAGTTGCCACGTGGACGACGCGGGAATAGAGCGCCCGCCCTGCGGCAGCGCCACAAGCGCGCGCAGGAGATGTTCGGCGCCAGCGACGAGCCAGGGTCTGTCTGCATGCCAACATCCTCTTGCAATGCTACTACCGCGGACTGGTGTACGGCTAAAGCCTGTTCACCGCGCAGCTGCGAGATGTGCTTTGCGCGTCGCTGAGCGACGGACTGTCTCGTACTCTTCCAAAGTCAGAGGTCAAGCCAGCATCTTCGAACCTGGCATGCGGGTCTGCTCACAGCCGTCTTTGCAGCTCTGCCTTTCGTCCTTACCCCCGAAGATGCGAAGAGGAGGGTTTCCGCCATAGCTGCGGCATTCACATCCCTATCCCCTGGCCGGATATTTAGCGCGTTCCTCGGTTCGCGAGGTCTCGGTGGTGACATACCCCAGCCAAGCCTAATACAAGCCCTATACCTCCCCGTGTGGTTTGTCGACGGCTTGGTCGACGCCCGTATACACCTATCGACAACGGAGGAGAGTGATGCACAAAACAGCCCTGCATTTCGGAGTGTGCGGATGCGACTCTCGTACGTTGAGTTCCACGCAAGAAGTCGATCCTCTCACTTTGCGGGTGCATAGGTACATGCCAGGCAAGCGAGCTCTTCCAAAAGCCAGACAACGATCTTACGACCATTGCAGGTTTCTCTGTTGAGCCGATGTCTCGCATGGGCTTCGCTGAACTGGGGCAGGACCAACTCTTGCTCAATAGCATCCCGTTCGACGAGGCATTGACCACCCAGCATGGGATGGATGTTAAATGCTTACCATACTCATCTACACCATTCTCGATTGAACACGCGACACGCAACATTCCGTCTACAGTTCGCACCATCTCAAAGGGGTTCAAGTTCGAGCCGAAGACAGTGTTGATCGACATAGTGAGTCTTCTCGCTCTCGCCTCGATGATTAACTCTTACGCATGTACCCACAGATGGCTGCATACCCGGTCCTTATACCTGTATACCTCATGCAATACGAGGGGACACCTTTGGGCCTATCAGGAATCTCATTCACCTCGTTGGTTGACGCGGCACGGAAAGAGGTGAGCTCCTCTTCGTGATAAATCGTTTTTGCATACGATTGAAATACCCGGCCTTAGAGTCTCGTCTTCGTCGAAAATGTTCTCCCCGAGCTCGGGCAGATCGCTACGAAATTCCTTGGTAGCGATGATCTTTTCGAGCTACCTGACTACGTCGTCGCACAAGACTTTCTCAAGGCGCCGTGGTCCCGTAGTACCACATCCGACTTCGCGCAGGTGAAGCGCTTCCGCGGACTAAAGGATGAACATCTCGAGGAGCTTACAGCGTGGATCGACCACAAGGTATCGCGGCGCGGCGTTATGCAGCATTATGAGGACATACAGTGCTCGCTGAAGCAGCCGGTCGATATGGACCACTTACTCATTAGAAGCGCCGAGGAGATCTCAGAAGTCCACATGTATATGCATGCAGAAATGAAGTATGGCGTATCGTGGTCAAAGGTTTGTAGATTTTCGCATCTGCGAGACACTAGAGGCTTAGTAAAGCATTTCAGTGCAAGAAGGCGAGTTCAACGCTGTCAGAGTACGACGATGAGCTTGAGGAGCTCTCCAAGAGTAATGAGAAACTAAAAGACGTTCTCGCCGGGGGGAGACAGAATATTGCCAAGATGAATACACAGCTCGAGGAGACGAGAAAGTGCCTCCAAGACATGAAACCAGAGTGGAGGAAGCAATGGGAGGAGCAGCAGACCTCGGATTATATCGCACAAGTTCAGGATCGATTTCCGTGGCGCGCACCGCAGACCGATGATTGTGGGCTATGATAGATTGGCCGTGACATCATCCACACATTGCTTCTCATACTGTCCCTGTATTGCTTCGACACTGCTCGAGAACATCGAGCGACGAGTCCGTTCCTCGCCGACGGGTACGTCGGCCTCCCGAAACGCGTAGATCATATGCAAAGTGCACTGAGACAATGACAGTCTGAAACATCTGCGGGAAAATCGGACGTGACGTACAGAGTAGGCGTCATCATCTGTGGTAATAGATAGATAGGATACATTAGGGTGGTCAGACCGTACAAGGTGCAGAAAGGCTCGGATGCATAGACGGCGCGTCATGAGCGCTGGTATACGCGTGGTGCTGGTATGAGGCCGATGAGGCCAATGACGAGGGCGTACAATCCAGAGGCTGGAATCCGAGCGGTAACATGAGTTGATGTTCGCGTAAAACGCGTGAGATATGTACCTCCAATTATGCCTTTGATGTAGCCCAGGTTCGTGCCGAGTGCATAAGAAAGTAGACTCCATCCCGCAACGATTGAGGCCGTTAATATCTTGTGAGATAAAGGGATCAGAAATGTGTATTCAGGGTCGTAGATATTTACATACCGGAATGGCAGTCGACAGCACACCTGACTGTCGCCAGTGACGGAACTGATCAAAACGCGCTCAGTGTATGTTTCAGCTTAGTGCAGCAACGGCCGACATACGTCAGGTTTCTCGCCCTTAATCCATGGCAGAAATAGGATGTACACGAATATCACGAATGTCACAAAGCCTAGTACAAGGGCAAGATTCGCCGTAGTCCTAGGCGTACGAGCAAAGCGTGAGGAACCGCATCTTCACAGGTCGGTGACAGTGCTGACCATGCCCAAGTGCCGTGTGCCGACTCTCCAGTGACGATGCGCCAGAAGGCCTGATGCGTATGCAGGGCAAAAGTAACCAATCCGCCAGGCACTATGAATTTGAGTTGGCGGAGTGTGTGACGCGAAACTGAGACCAGAGCAGACATGACGTGCAGTGGTTAGTGCGTAAGCTGAGGCGGCGACAGAGACACTCGCTGGAGTGTGGAGCGGTCAGTGTCCTGCAGCCGGCCTGAGGTGATGGGAGGGCGTCGAGAGGATCGTGGACGTCGTGGACAACGACCATCGGACATGCAGAACGCTCTCAATGGGGATATCACATGCGCCATTTTATGAGCCGTGACACAGCGCCCTGTGACTGCGTGACGCTAAAGCCAGGAGGAAAATCGTGGGAACGCCCTCGGGAAGCTCCTCGAAAAGGTATCACAATTGCTTCTTGCGGGAGGTACAGTAGCGAAGCTGTGTTCCAGCTGATTGGTGCGGGGATCTGAGGACGCGCGCCTCGCTCGCTCGCAGTCCGATTACTGAGATGCGCGTCTATACAAATGTGCCGAGCCACCATCAGCGAAAGACGGTGGAACATAGATTTATGATGAGTGCCGAGTCAAATTATTATATGTAAAGCTCGCCTCCGCTTGCCCGGCAGCCTCCTCTCCCCACCCTCGGCCAAATCCTGCCCGTCTACTGAAGACACGGCAAGACCCAACGGAGCGTAATGGACGCAGGGGATGCTGATCTACCGATTGGCCTGTCCCCGACGTTCGGTCTGTCGATGTTCGCTTGGCATCGAGTAGCCGACCACGCTCATAATTAATGACATAGGTGCTACGCTGATAGGATGTCTAGGCATGATGGGGCAAGTGCAGCTACCCATTCACTGTCGTGTATAACTGACGCAAGCGAAGGCTTTATGGGGTCACCTCTCTACAGGCATGGGCACTGCGCAGGGCGTGGTGGACGGCATGCTGACATCGTGCCCGCAGACATTCATTTATTTTTCGTTCTATCCGGATGATAGGCTCTCTCTCAAATCTTTGGTCGGTCAACGTCTGCGGATGCCATCTATCTATACTGACCGCAATGAAGGTTTATTTGATTTGGTAAGGTCATGCGGCTAGAAACGAAGCTGCTCGGCTGTTCATCTTGTTCGTCTTTCGCACACAGGGTCCTTGACACCCTGCACATCATCTTCAGTAAGTTCCGAGCTATCCCGTCTCCTCTTCAGAAGTTGTCAACTCAAGCTGCGTATAGTTTGCCATGCCATGTATTATTATCTGGTCAGATCCGAGTCCGCGCCGAACAACATCATGATTCATCTGCTCACGAACGCCGTCCATCAGATCCTCAACTACGCGAACCCCTCTGCACTCTTGACAGGCACTTGGTGAGCGCATTACAGTCTCCCTGAATGTTTCACATTTCGAATGATCCCGTTGTAGGTCGTTATGGGTATGTCGTGAATTATCGTAATCAAAGTGATGCTGATTACCCTGTCCCAGTCCTCTATGATCGTAAACGTACGCCTTCTTCGTTCCACCGCCTCCTCCGGACTTTGTCCTGACTAGATAATCAGTGCGTGATAGGATGTATCGTTCAAGGGTATGTCGTACGCGCGCCGGCGCCACATGATGAGAAGGAGCATTGACATTGAAGTTTCACAGCTTTTTTACAGCGAGACTGTACGCCGGTGCGGGTAATTCAGATTCTGAACCCATAAAGTACTCATTCAGGCACAGTCACACATCGTGTGACTCGGAGATGGCTGATTCCGACAATAGTGGGTTACAGTTGTTATGCTCATGCTGTGTCCGTCAACTAACACATCGTAGGTAATACTGGTCCTTCTACATCTCGGTGGGTCTCCAATATACAAGGAATCGTTCTCAAATAACCGTGACATTTGAGTGCAGCGTTTGGCCTCGGTGAGGAGAGCGATGCCTAGTCCATTATCCCATCACCTCACCACGATTTCACAGAAACCGGGATCTGGGGCCTAATCCTCCAGGGCTTCACTGATTTCAAGGCAAAGATAGTCAGTCCATACTCGGCGTCGAAGACTACGCCAACATTACTAACTGCGATTCCGTTAAAGTGGTCATCGGCTTTGCCATTTGCCGTGTTCGCGGTCGCCTCCGACATCGTCATCGCCCTCTCGCTGTGCATCAACCTGTGGAAGACCAAAGCCTACTTCATGACGTGCGTCTCCGGTCTACCCACGCTGTGATCTGCGGCTCACTGCCACAAACCAGCACGAGTAATGTGCTCAATAGGCTCATAATATTCGCCATCAACCGGTGCCTACTAACTGCGTAAGTGCACTTCTCGTCTTGTGCTCTACCCTTCATGCATATCCGTCGTGCTTAGGTCGATCGCTGTGCTCGAGATCGTCTTGGTATGTTATCTCACGAACTCGCGTCTCCCGCCCTAACGCCAATGCGCCGCGACAGTTCGCGGTCTTCCCCAGCGCCCTTTGGTACCTCGGGCTCGATTTCGTCATCGGGAAGCTCTACGCCAATTCGCTGCTCGCGACGCTGAACACGCGGTATTCGGCTCGTGCGCGAGGTTCGACAGTGGGCCTCGACTCCGACCCTGATCGTGGTCGTGCAGCATACCGCCTCGGGCGCGGCGAGAACGGCGGAGGGTTGGTGCTGTCGACAGTTGTGCAGGTGCTTGTGTCCGGTCGATCTCGCGAGAACGTAAATCTGACTTCCGCCGTGTAGAGCATGCAAGACGACGCATCCTTCGAGATAGAACAGGTAACACCACGTCCACGACGCACCAATCCGCGCTGACAACATCCATCTGAAAGCAGAAAACATGACATCAAGCAGCAAGCAGCTGCTAGCACTTGTACTCTTACATCACACGCACCTTACGCATACCCTCTGTAGCCGTTGTACCACCCCCAGCAGCCCTATGCGTAGCCCCACACGGACGATCGGGCCCGTCATGTATCCATTAAAATACCCACGCCTCGTTACATACTCATCGCATCGTGCTCCTCGACGTGCGCAGTCCGCTCGGCAGCCTTGCCCTTCTTTCGGTGCTCCCGCATCCGCCGTTCCCACTCCTCGTCCCCGCCCGGAAGGCCCCTCTGTCCCAGCGGGCCGGCGTACGAGTTCGACTCGAGGGCGAGGTTCAGCAGCTCGAGAATGTGGCCGTTGATGGGGTCTATGCTCAGCGCCTGGGAAGCTTGTCAGCGCGACGTCATAGATGCGCAATCCTGTATCCTTACTTCGTGGTATTTAATTATCGCTGCGTCGAGTTCGTACATCAAGTGGTGGACCATCCCGAGAAAGCCGAGCGCGGATGGATTTCGAGGATCCAGCTGGATGACTTTGTGGTACGCAGTCTTCGCTTCTGGATATCGCCTGATGTACGATAGATATTATGAAGCCGCAGTCGTGAAAGTGGTGCATTGACTCACTTGAGCTTGCGGTAGCACGTCCCGAGGTTTACGTATGTCGTCGCCCACGCTGTTTCCGAAGTTTGGGTAATCTGGGCAAGCTCAATCGCTTGCAGGAACAGTTTGGCAGCTTCCCCGTACCTACGAGTGCCATCAGATTGAATATTCCACTGCCCCGTTATCGAATACTCACTCCCCATGGGTAAACGCCATTACTCCGCGCTCATTCGCGAGAAGAGGGTCACCATCGCACATCGAATGCGCAGCATATAGTGCCTCGTCCGCCAATGACAAGTTCGCCAAGACGATGTGCTCCATGCCCACGAACATGAGCGGTAGATGAGAACTGTGGAGACGAGTCAACATCGTTCAGAATCGAGAATACGGGGCGCATACCCTGTAAACATCCGCGCGCATGTAGAGTACGCAGTCACGGCGTGGTCATGCTCGCCCTCGAGTGCGAATGTATGCGCGAATGCGACCCACGCCGGGGAAAACCGTGGATCCATGAGCGATGTTTTACTATCTGAGATCTCAACACGGCGTTCAGAGATACGAGACGCAAACGGACCTGAAGTATGTTCTAGCTTCTGACCATTTCTTGGCTGTCAGATACCATACTCCTACTGCATACCAGCTGATAGGGTTTTCAGGCTCGCGCTCCACGAGCTCGTGGGCCAAGATGAAGAGTTTGGAGTGTAGGTGAGACAGATGATAAAGGCAGGCGATATGTAGAGGCATGGTCGGCGCGTGTACCGAGACGAGACCCAAGATCCTGCATGAAGAAATTAATGTGTACCTATATTTGGACGTCGTGGAGGCTTACCGAGACGTAACTGCAAAACAGTCTGCCCATCTAAAGTGCGAGTATAGAGCGTCCGCGAAGCTGAACAGCACGTCAGGGTTGTCGCCAAGTCCGTAATCTTGTACTAGCTTTCGCCTTGCAAGGGCATGCTCGTCTGCGTGCTTGTACTTGCGAAGACGAGATGTATACATCATACACACAAATTCTGCGTCATGTGGTGTTTGCTTCTTGTATGCTAGAGCTTGTACGAAATCCCACTCTGTATGCTCATAAGCAAGCATTCAAGGCTGACTGGATAGGTGCTGACCTTCAATAGGCGTCATCATTTCACCACTGATTAGTTGTTCGAAGGCTTCATAACATTTCACGTCCAATGCGAGTGCTTCCATAAAGCAGTTTTTGGCCTGATCGCCTCGGTTCAGCTTCAACATAAGCAATCCACGTAAGTGGCACATCGAAGCTTCAATCTTTCATTGAGTAAGTGTGTGAAACGTGAGAACTCGCGAACGTCCGTACCTTTATTCCGCCATCCAAATTTGGTATGGCAGGTCCACTGTTTGCTGAGCCGCGGAACGGATTCGCCTCCCCAAGCATCTCTGTCGCTTCTGTCCACTTGCCCTGACGCACTTGGCACTGAGCTGCGAGGTATCTGCACGCGACACTCATGTCGACAAGACGTGAGACACTATCCTGGTTTTCGGCCGCCACGTTCATCATCTCACCAGGGCCGACTGGAAGACGCGTTTGGCTCGGCACGTTTGGCATGTTCGATGGATATGTGGTAAATGTTTCTCTCGCCTTCCCCTTGTTGGTGGCGTGGCCATTCGCGCCCTGAGCAGCTGGAGGCGGATTTGGCGCAGTAGTAGGGAACGGACGCGTGAGCAGCCGCTCCGCACGCGCGTACTGATGGGTGAGGAAGTATGTTTGAGCAAGCCAGAACGCGTCATTTGGGTCGTCTGCGATAATCAGGGCCATGTGTCGCTCGAGAGTGCGTGAAGGCACGTACTCGTCCAACTAACAATCTTGTCTCCCCAGAAAGCGGCTGTGTCGTACAGATGCTGCATCAAGGCGTCGTGCCGCCATAGCCGCATTCTGTCTACCATGCTCCAATGGTATGCTGGCCCTTCTCCCTCTTCTTCGTCTGAGTCCTGGAAGACATCGGTGTGGTCGTTCGCTAGAGGGTGTCGTCCGCCAGTAGAAGCCTTTACCCGACGCGGTATGCGCGGAGAGGAGCGAAAGGGGGTTGCGGGAAGAATTGAGCGATTGGGGTCGAGCGCGTGTGGCCGGGGATTTGGCGCGACACTTCGATTCGCCTCCGTGAGGGAGTCCAGCAGTGACTGTGGGCCAAACGAGAACGATGAGCCGATGGAGTGGCGTGGTCGCGAGCTTGAGGGTGAGGGAAGATTTGGCACGGACGGAATGGCAAAGCTTGAGTGTGGCGGAGGGGTCCCTTCCATGGTTGAAACTAAGTCGCGAGAAAACACAAGCTGAAAACAGCAGATACAACCGCGGTGTCAAGAGCGATAGACGCTGAAT
The DNA here is from genome assembly GCA_000832265.1 of Phlebiopsis gigantea 11061_1 CR5-6. Lineage (NCBI taxonomy): Eukaryota > Fungi > Basidiomycota > Agaricomycetes > Polyporales > Phanerochaetaceae > Phlebiopsis > Phlebiopsis gigantea. The sequence goes on from KN840483.1 coordinate 62,726, forward strand.
CAAGCCTTTGTTTATTTCTAAAGCCTTTGCCAAATAAGAGGGTCCCAATTCGTGCTTTCCACGTGGGAGAGAGTACGCGCTAAACGAAATTTTGGATTCTTGGACTCTCACTACCGCGCCCAGCCGCGCTTTCATCCACTCCGCCTTTACCCACACAAAATGGCTAAGACCGTCACCGAAAAGCCTTCTAAAGTGGCTAAGCCAAAAAAGTCTTTGCTGAGTATGGTGGCCGAGTCGTCAAAGAAGTCGGCCATCAAATCGGCGGCTGCAAAGCCTACAAGTACGGAGAAGGCAGCTAGCAAGCGTAAGCTCAGCGAAGATACCGTTGCTCCTGCGCTTGCGAAGAAGTCGAAGACAGCTGTTGCTGGGCACAAGGGCGCGAAGGGTGCAGGCGTTGTGTCGAAGGACGAAAAGCCAAAGGAGAAGGGGAAGAAGAAGGCGGCAGATGTCGAACAGCTTGAACAGCCTGCGACGCCCGAAAGCAAGGACACGTCACAGCGGAAAAACAAAGTATCTTTCAAGGCCAAGGCCGAGAGCTCGTCCCCTGCTCCAGAGGAGTCTGACGGAGAGCAATCGCAGGCTGCAGAGGATGCAGAGGAGGAAGTCCAGATGTTTGGGTTCTCCACGGATGACGACGACGACTCTTCAGACGATGAGATGAACGATGACCCAGAGGCTATCGACGTCGCGAAGCTGCCTACGATTGCCAAGGACGATGAAACCGTAAAGCGTAAATTGGAAAAGGCGAAGAGAAAGCCGGTGAGTAAGCATACCTAACTCTAGTCACTCGTATATTGACCCAACGTCTAGGCGCAAGATCGTGGCGTGATTTACCTTGGACGGATACCTCACGGCTTCTACGAAGAGCAGATGAAGTCGTACTTCAAACAGTTCGGCGATGTTACTCGGCTACGCCTCTCTCGTAACAAAAGGGTATGTGCCGTGTATAATGATTGTTCGACCATGTCAATAATTTCGCGCCTAGACTGGCCGCTCGAGGCACTACGCCTTCATCGAATTCGACTCCTCGTCGGTCGCCCAAATCGTTGCCGATACGATGGACAACTACCTGCTTATGGGTCACATTCTGACTTGTAAAGTCATCCCCAAAGATGAGGTACACCCCGAGCTTTGGGTCGGCGCCAACAAAAAATGGCGGCCCGTACCGCGCGACCGCGTCGCACGTGTTCAGCACAATAAGGCATGTCTTGTCAAGTTCAACGAGTTGCCAATTCAGCTTACACGCCGTACCTCAGTCTCGCACTGCCGAGGAGCAAGACAAGGCAGAGAAGCGGCTATTGAAGCGGCAGGCGCAGAAGAAGCGCAAACTCGAGGAGGCGGGCATCAAGTACGACTTCGACGCTGTCTCATATGTCAGTTCCCTTCATGTATCAGTCATTTGACGTTAACTGACTACCCTGCATGACAGAAAAAGAAGCCAAAATCTACGGAATCATAGTTTTCCTCCCTTGCTCTCGCGTGTACCCATCCACCAGATGCTTACACTTGTGCTTCATCTGCATAATGCATAGTGTCACGGAGTCCTGTCCAACAATACCCTCAATCAGACGTTTGACTTAGAAGTGAGCAGTATGACCTCAGGTCCGGCGTCACAGTAGCAACACATCATTCGCAAGATAGTCAAGTCATGAGATATCATGAGTATACATATACATAAACCACAGAAAATCAAGCGTTCAGTGTCCCAGAATTGCGTCGCAGACTCCCGCGCCTCAATTCCTACGCGGACGCTATGCAACCACACAAAGATGAACGAGCACTTAGGCCGTCACAGGGACGCAGCCGATTGAGATGAGCGAGCCCTATGACGATAGTCTGAGGGCACAGCAAATGGACATAATACTAGCCGACTTACGTGGCTGTTGTCCTCACAGCAGACAGTTTGGGCGCTGCAGGCACTGCCACTGCCGACGCCGACGATAGAAATTGGGGAACAGGTAAGCCCAACCAGGACATTCAAGTCCTGGAGAACGACATCGAGCCCGCCAAGGATGGTAGCTGCAGAGGGCGAGCTAGCCTGGATATTTTTGTTAGTGGCTAGCAGCAGCGTGGGATGCAAGCGGTACCTTCTCGACGGTGTTGCAGCACTGGACAGAACCCGTGGAGCAGCTTTGACGAGTGACGAATGAGGTGGGGGTGGCGGCCGCAAGGACGGAGAGGGAGACGGCGGTGACAGCGGCGAGCTTGGAGAACATGCTGTGTAGAATATCGTTGCAGGAGCTGGTAACTGTTTGCAAGGGCTATTTGCTGCAGACTATGACCGATAGTCCAGGGTTTTTATACACGCCGATTCAGCGCGAAGTATCGACCTCGGAGGCTGTTCTCACCTCGCTAGAGGCTGCACGACATGCATTCCTGTGTCACCGTACTTCGTCGCTCCACAACTGAGCTTGGTTGGAGTAGCTCTAGGAAGAAGTATTGATAGCCAACGTCAGGAGAAGCTCCCCATGGCTCCAAATAAGCGGGAAATTCTGTGGTGGGGCTATCACGGACTGGGTAGCTGGGCAGACCACTTCGAGAGGATCGAGCTGGAAGCGGTGGACTGATGGTTTGCAATTGCGGGCCCCTCGACGATGGTCGGCGAAGAGTATTCAGGTGAACGACCGAGCTTTGTACACTTTCGGGCCCGTGCACCGTAGAAGAGAGGTCTCTAGTCTTCAAAATCACTGTAAGCTTGATCAGAAAGGTGAGGTGGACAATCCAGAAGCTGCAGAGGCCTACTACATCATGGTCACCTGGAAAATAGGCGGTGGGAGCGTGGTAGAATTATGGACCACCCGGGACAAGTGACCGCGCGCGCATCACCATGAGGGCGGCATCCAGGGCAACTTTGATACTTTGTGCCGTACTCGGGCACAATTCATGGCCACAGTGAGGCGGCATGATGCAATTCTTTGAGGGTGCCGATGATATTTGGGGCGCAGGATGAGCGGGCAGGGCTGTTCGTGAGAAGTATGTAACGTACGGTGGTTTTGAGTTCTTGGTTCCATATCTTAAATGAAGCTTAATGGGAATTTCCGCTGAATGCGCAAGGTGTCCAAGTGGTACCGCGGCAGAGAATAGCGCGTATGGACGCGCGTCACGTCCTACGGTGTCAGCGGGGCGCCATGAGTTGGCGTTTGGGACCTGACGGATTGACGACTTACAGCCTCGGCCCAGTCAGATTTCTGCACATGATACGTCGGCTCCATGCGTAAAGACGAGGGAGGTGTACGACGTCATCTCAGCCGGGTACGTCGAGCCTTTCCGCACTCACCTTCTGGACATCTCTATGCTGTGGCTGCCACTGGCTGGTATTTAGTTAATATCATTGAGCCCAAACGGTTACTTCGCAGGCATCTGTGAGACAAAGAGATAAGTCCGTTGTATGCTACTTATCTGTATTGGGCTGCCGGTGTGGGCTGCTTTGCGCCACAGAAGCCGCTTCAAGTATATTAGCGTACGCAGCAAGTGAATGCGGATTTCATACCACACGAGCATACGACCACAAGTTGTGGAAATATCAGGATATGTTGCTGTACAGTTTACCCCTTAACTTCGGGAGAAGACCGAACATGTACGCACATGTCTACTACTTGCGCGGACGCCAGGAAGAGCAGCGGTCTGGCAAACGGCAAGTAGACCCCAACGGCCCACACCCCACCGCCTTCTGATTTCAATTGACGAGGACGGTTTCACCGAAGCCTGCCTCGAGTCACTTCCAAATGACCGTGAGCCTGTTTCGATGACCTGTTCAGGCCACAAACAGATAGGGAGAAGTAAGCGTCGAAACGAGGGGCTCAGGCTCACGTATTGTATCCTCCACACGAACTGTCACACAAGCTCGCTCAATATAGCTTTGTAATCATGTGCACTTGGCTTGAGCCATAACCGTTAAAGCTCGTGCAACGAATCTAGTGGGAATCCCTAATCGGTCGAACAAGCCACCCTTAGTTCAAGCCAATGAGGATCTTGTAGGAGCTTACATACACAGTCAACGTCGTCGTACGCTCGGGTTCCACGGACCACACGAATATGAGCACCTGACAGATTCAGCAAAAGATCCGCTCAGGTTACGGATGTGCATCAATGAGAGTACAGCCTGAGTCTCGTCAAGGAGCCGGATGCCGTTTACCCACGAAGCCACTGCTGTAAGCGCCGTCTTGAGCCGGCGGCATTAGTGTCAAACGGCAAACCTTTGATATTGACCAGGGAGTGACTACATCACACCTACGTGCAGGATTCTCTGGGTTTCGTGACCAATGATCATGATATTCAGAGCCTCAATGCACATATACCATTAATTTATCGTTCATTTGTGTAGCAAGCGTAGTACCCGGGTTATTGTTACGTTCAAAGCGGATCATGATGAACACCAGCTCGCAAAGCCTAAACCAGCCCATCGACTCAGATGTCTCGACACATCGTACAATATAATCTTTACAAGGTAATCGGGATACAGCCGATCGAGATGAGCCCACCCTATGTCAGAAAGTGAGCCAGTTAGGCGAAGTCCCGGATGCAGACGTACTACAGAGTTGTTCTCACAACACACAGTCTGGGCACTGCATGCCCCACCGCTGCCAACGCCGACAATAGTGATAGGGGAGCAGGTAAGGCCGACCAGGGCGGTGACGTCCTGAAGAACGATACCCAAGAGGCCGAGAATAGCGGCTGCAGACGCCGAGTCGGCCTAGAGGTGAAGGTGAGCTAGTCTGTGCCTCATTTTCCCCGGGGAGCGAAAGCACCTGCGTCACTGTTTCGCAACACTGAATAGACCCAGTACTACAACTGGAGGGCTGGCTTGAGCCGCTAGTATCTTGGCGAGCGACGTTCAGGGGGGTGGCGACCGCAAGGAGAGAGAGGGCAAGGGTGGAGACAACTGAGAGCCTGAAGAACATCATGGCTTGGAGGGAAAGTGCTGGCTGAAGCTGTTGTGGGAGGCGTGGGGCTGTGAGCCTGCTTGAGGTTTGTCGAAACGGTGCCGCATCTTTTATACATGCGTCGGTCACCCGAGTACGCCGCAAAACAATCTGGACCAAGACTATGGATTACAGTCTCAGAGATGCGACACCCGATGTCCAACTGTACTGTAGAATGCGAGAATGGAGCAGAGTTTCTAATCATCAGACAAACGCGGAACATATGAGTGAAGACTCGAGAACGTGCCGCGAATGTGACCCCTTTGAACGCGGCTTGCGAACTTAGTAGTCGTTGAAATTTAAATTTCATCGATATGCAAGGATTGCCCAGTTTGGCCGCTATTTCCGTCACACAACAATGTTGGTCAAGGATCTATCACGTTCAGGCGGGTAAGGCACTGGAGTGCTTTCTGAACGGGGACTTACACCTGCAAGATTTCAGATATGACACTCGTACTGCTCCGTGTCGTTGAAATACAACAATCACACCGGTATGGCGAAACATGTACACCGAAGCACAACTTACCTACCGCGTCGAACCCATATAGCCAGACAAACGTCCATGAGATCGCATATAATGACACAGAGCCGGAGCGCGTTGCGATCTAAATAGCATCGGCCACGTTCGTGGACAGAAGACCGACGAGTGGGCTGAACCACCATGGCGCATGCCGACATGTCCCGCGGTTACGTGGTGTCGCCGCATGGACAATGGGCTTCTATTTCGTAAGGCCGACTGTGGAGGGTAGAAGGGTGTAATAACTTGGTATGTCGTCCGACTTCCAAGTCGTTCGAAGTGGTGCGGCTAAACATATGCCATACACCGGTGGATTGGAAATCTCAACAGCGGGATGCTTCTCATACCTATACTATCCTCGTCACGGGCGGAATCTGTCGAGCTAGATTTGTATAAGGAGATCAAATGATGCAGTGACCAATTAAACAGCGCACCCGAATCCTTCAATATATACATACAGTAGAATAGATGTTGGATATATCCGCTTATCCGTCAAGTACAGAAGGTCCCTGTTTTCATCGTATCTCTGCGGTATCTCCACTGCCGTACGCTACCAGTAGGCACGGGGCGACTTCCCTCGTACCCCATGCCATAGCCGCGACTCTTGCCACCCCACTCCTGGAGGGGCCGCCAAAAAGACGCAGGTGGGTTAGGTTCCGCTGGATGCTTCTTGTGCCTAATCCTGCGGCGCCGCTCCCGCCCACTGGGCGACGGCTCCGACTGCGGCTGCGCAGTAGAGATGACGGGACAGCAAATCTTGTCCAGAGGAAAGTCGTGCGGGCACGGTCGCTCCTTTGAAGGCAGGTTACGGAAGGCGCTAGCATGGGCATCGGTAGGTAGAACGGACAAAGGCTTTGGTCTAGGAAACTCAAGGACCATCAGCGGGTTAGAGGCGAAGGATTCGCCGGCGACCACAGTAACGATCTTGTCGGCATTTGTGCGGGTCTAAAGAGAAGAAAACGCGGTGAGTCGCTAATTTCCTTCGACGTGTCATGAGCATGCTTACGACGTATGACCTTCGAGATTCCTCGAGTATCAATGAGGCGTCCACGGCAGCAGCTCGGGCGCGTTCGGCACGCACAGCAGCCTGATAATCATCATCTTCTAACGACGCTCCCGGTACACTAACCAAAAATCAGAGCAATGTCGTGAGGCTGGGAGCCTGGCGTACACGATTTGGGGGGCTGGCCTCGGCTTTAAGGAAACCAGTTTAGTAGCCTTGGAAAATAGGCGGAACTCTGCAACAATCAGCGTAGGGCGTGGTCCATGTAGAACACGAACTCACCGACAGGCTGCTCATCGACGAGAATTCCAGCTATGGTATTTGCGTCATCCTCAGTCCTCTCTTTCCTCCTCCTGTTTTTCTTTCGCCGCACAGTACTATCTTCGGCCAAGGCTGGAGAGCCGTCCTGAAAGTCTCCAAATGAACGCTTCAGCATGTTTTCTAGTGTTGATACCACGGCCAAGTCATCATTTTTGACCTCAGGAGCAGAGACATCGTTCTCCAACTCCGCGCGTGAGACAGTCTGAGTGGACTGCTGTAGGAGGTGAGGATTTACGAATCGTGGGACCATTCGGCTGAAAAGTAACCTACTAGGGTTAAGACTACTACTCACACGGACTTTTAGGTTGACGAACAACTGCGTACCTTTTGAGAAGTCGTGTTGTGGCAAGTAAGAACGATTTAGCTTAACGAATCAAGTGGTTCAGATATAACGATATCAAATCAAACGAACTGAACTGATGTCGCATTAGACTTGCCGAACAGCTTCGGTATGCGTCCGTATTAGCGCCCAGACTTTGCACGAAACCACCATCCTCTCGCTCGTTCTCGACGTTCCCACTCTCGTAGGACTGAGAAAACATCTGCTCGGACACTCGTATACGAGCTGATGTACTCTGCAGTCCGACGCCGAGTTTATTCCGCCTTTACTATCAACAAGGCGGTCACATATGGCTTGAAGACGTCCCGTAGGCAGATGGATAGCCTGCGACCCATTCATCGACAATTCAATACGCTCTACACCGGTCAAAGTGTCCGACTTCGCCGCACCTACGCTACACGTCCAGCTATTCGACATGTACACGTCCGCGCACTGTCTTATTCGTCTATCCCAAGGTTTATGCTCCGAGCTCTTAGAGTTCCTATAGGTGCGGCAACTGCAGGTGTTGGGGGCCTCACGTACGCGAACTATAAGTTTGAAGGTATGCACGAGACCTGCTCGTGTGTTAGTGATACTTACTTGCGTACTCAGAGATCCGGAAGAAGTCCAATGAATGGATGTCTACCGTACAGGACACCGCTACGGACCTATTCGATACCGCTTCGGACGCTCTTGGCACAGTCTCTTCCGCTGTATCCGGCATCAAGCTACCCGAGCTTGAGACGCCACAGTTCTTGAAGGACCTGTTTAGTGGATCGAAGAACGATGGCCAGCGTGGAGCTGAAGACGAACCTCAAGATAATAGACAGCGGAACAACCGACCAGAGGACGATCACGCTGCTGCCGTGGCTGCGTTGGTTGCGGCTACTATGTCTGCTCCCTCAGACTCGAAATCCGACGACCCCAGTGATCCACGGAATGGCTTGATGCACCTGACACGGACCCTCATCGAGATACGGAGCATGCTTCTCAGCATTGACAAGAGTGACGCTCTCAAGCTCCCAAGTATCGTGGTGATTGGAAGTCAGAGCTCAGGAAAGAGCTCAGTACTGGAGGCTATCGTCGGACACGAGTTTTTGCCAAAGTGCGTCGATGTGTCTGCGACATGAGTACACATGCTGATAATCTTGTGCAGAGGAAGCAACATGGTCACTCGCCGACCTATCGAGCTCACATTAATCCACACGCCCGCGAGGGATGGCAAGGAGGCTGTAGAGTATGGCGAGTTCCCTGCTCTAGGACTGGGCAAGATTACAGATTTTACCCAGATCCAAAAGACACTCACCGACCTCAATCTTGCCGTACCTGCAACTGAAGCTGTCTCCGACGACCCCATAGATCTCCGAATATACAGCTCACGTGTACCAGACCTGACCTTGATCGACCTTCCTGGCTACATCCAAATCGCGTCTATGGACCAGCCTGAGTCTCTGAAGGACAAGATCTCGTCGCTTTGCGAAAAGTACATCCGAGAACCCAACATCATCCTTGCCGTATGTGCCGCAGACGTCGATCTCGCCAACTCTCCCGCACTGCGCGCTAGTCGACGCGTCGACCCCCTCGGCCTTCGAACTATCGGGGTTGTCACGAAGATGGACCTCATTCCACCAGATCAGGGTGCCCTAATCCTGTCCGGTAATCGATATCCTTTGCACCTCGGCTACGTAGGTGTTGTATGTAAGCCTCCTGGGAAGAAGGGACGGACAGAGTCGACCGCTCAAGTGGCTCAGCGTGCAGAACACGAATACTTCAGCGCGAACCGCGAGTATTACAACTCGTCTTCGCTTATGACAACTACGGATACATTGCGAAAACGATTGATGGACGTCCTCGAGTCCTCCATGGCTTCGTCTCTTCACGGCATCACGAACGCGGTTCAGCTGGAACTTGAAGAGGCTCAATACCAGTTCAAGGTTCAGTACAACGATCGTCGCATCTCCGCGGAATCCTACGTCGCCGAGACAGTGGATCTCCTTAAGGCGCGCTTCAAGGAATTTACAACTCAGTTTCGGAAGCCGCAGGTTCGCGCAAAGCTGAAGGAGATGCTCGATGAGCGTGTCATGGACGTCCTCGAGCAGCTGTACTGGTCAGACAGGCGCACTCCGGAGCTCTCGGACCTTGCTGCGGACCCGAAGGTCAAGCCTGACGCGGTCGAGTCGTACTGGCGGTATAAGCTCGAGGCCGCGTCGTCGCTGCTGACCAAGTCTGGCGTCGGCCGCGATTCAACACTTCTCGTTGCGGATGGCCTCCGTGGACTCATCGATTCGATTGCTGCCGGCGAGCCCTTTACACACCATCCGCGGGCGACGGAGCGGCTCATCGAGTACTCGCACGCGATCCTGAGGGAGCGGATAGGCATTACCTCTGACCAGGTCGAGAATTGCATCAAACCGTACAAGTACGAGGTCGAGGTGGATAGCCGCGAATGGGAGATTGGCCGCACGGAAGCAGTTCAGCTGTTCGAGAAGGAGATGGGTCTGTGCGAGGAGAAGCTGAAAGACATCCGAAAGAAGGTGGGCGGGAGTCGTAGGTTGAACAATCTCGTCTCGTACGTGAAAACGTTGGAGGAGAAGGAGCGGGAGAAGAAGGCTCGGATGCTGAAGGGTACAGAAGACGCAACGGAGTCTAACGAGGCCTCCACGGTAGACGACTATCGATATCCTCCTGCACATGTCCTCGATGGTAAGCACACGGGGCACATACCGGATCTCCGATTACTCAATTTGAGCCCAGCGCGACATGCGATGTTGTACGGCGAACGTATGAGTATTCTCAAATTGAGACTTGCTTCTCTCAAGTCGAAACGTTGCCGTGGTGGCCCGGAGAACGACCTCCTTTGCCCGGAGGCGTTCTTGAGCGTAGTCGCTGACAAGCTTGCGTATACCTCGGCGATGTTCATCAACATCGAGCTGCTTGATCATTTCTTCTACCAGGTATGTCGTTAATGTCCTCGGAATTGCGTGACGACTAAGTCAGTGTCGCACAGTTTCCTCGTGAGATAGACTCTAGACTTCTCTACGACCTCGACCGGCGAGAAATTGTGGAGTTTGCGCGAGAAAACCCTACCATCAGGAGACACCTCGAACTACAAGAACGTAAGGACAAGCTAGAAGAGGCAAGTATCTTGCATTCTCACGCATTCAACCGGCCTGACCCAGGCTTCAGGTCATGAAGCAGCTGAACAGCCTCGCGACGCTTCGTCCAGATGTCAAGCAACAAGCTCCACGAAGACAACGAGGTCTATTCGGAGGCATGTTCTGACCGTATTTCCATCTCCGTTCGGTCGTTTTGGATTTGGATTTCATATTCACACCGCTCGTTTTTCCCGTCGCAATTTTGTAGTAATAACATAATCCCCCACTTCGCGCTCATATGATCCTTTGCCTTTCTTCGAAACATGCGTCATGTCATGGATATTATATTCCTAGAGATATCCGAAAATGCAACCATCCGATTAAGGTATGTGGAGGTGGAAATGAGACAGGCTACAACTTTGCCTGGGTCTTCGTGGCCTAGTATCCAATGCGGTACGTTTGCATACTGAAGAGAGCACATGACCGCACAACACACCTTCAGAACTGCCACAAGCTTGGTCGCGAACATCATGTTACCTTTAGTCTTGAGCTTGCCGGTCATGTACGCGTTTTGTCCGTCAAGCTGCACACGTAATATACATGTAGTGGCCAAAGCACAGAGCAGTACAAGGATAGCTCACCTTTCCATCAGCGAGCTGCTGCATTGTGTCGTCCGAGACCAGGATTGTGACGTTGGGTTTTGTCTTGGATTCGCCCTTGTACACTGTTCCGGTATTCTTGAGGTCAATTGTCCAGATGCCCTCCTTGCCTTCTGCGTTCTTTATCCGAAGTTCGAATATACCATTCGTCTGAGAGAGGCGTTAAGTACACAATTAAGGAGATGTATGCATGGGGCCTGAGAACCTTCTTGATTTGATTCTTCTTCTCTTGCTCGTTGTAGCTGTCGAAGACCTTTGCGAGCGCAGCAAGAGCCGCAGACGACTTTCCGGAACCACCGTGAGCACAAAACTGAAATATTGCAGGGCCGAGGGCATCCCACCTTGAATCCTTCGACCTGAATGTCAGACATGATGGTGAGAGAGAGAGAAACGGAGACAACAGATGTGATTTCGCTCAGTTGAAACCAGCCCAGCATGTGAATTCTGCTCGCGTGGCGCGTTGATGAACGATCGCGCATCAATCTTGCCGCTGCCAGAGCGCCGATTGCGATCTGCTCGACTTTGCACTACCACGGCAAACGGGCCGCCGCAGCGGGACACCGAGTGCACACTGCACACAGTATCAATATTAGCTGACTCGAAGGGAGAATTGCTGTAGCCTGCTTACAGACGGTTCCCATCTCAACAAAATGTCAAAGCCAGCACCCCCTCCGTTTGGCGTATATGTTCCAGCTGTCCTTTTCTACGACCAGAACGAGGAACTGGACGAGAATGCCATTAAGCAACACGTACTCCGGCTTGCCCAGGTACGTGTAACGTCTAAACCGAAAATACACGCTTGACATGTATATATTATATCAGGGAGGGGTGAAGGGCATTCTTGTCCAAGGGAGCAACGGAGAGGCACAGTTTCTTACCCACGAAGAGCGAAAGACTGCGATTCGTATCACCCGGGAAGCTCTGGACCAAAACGGGTTCAAGGACACCCTAGTCGTTGCGGGCACGGGTGCCCAGTCCACGAAGGAGACCATCAAGCTCTGCAAAGATGCAGCCGAAGCGGGAGCGGCCTATGTCTTGGTGCTGACACCGTCGACCTGGCCAAAGCAGATGACCACGGCGAACATTGTTCGCTTCTTCCATGCAGTACGCACCTGTATTAGTTGCGCGAACAGTTCCCCTGACTCGGAAGTCCATAGGTTGCAGATGAATCTCCTATTCCTGTCATGGTATACAACTTCCCCACCGTCACTGCAGGCATCGACCTTGACTCAGACGCGATCATCGCCATCGCCCAGCACCCCAGAATCGTCGGCACCAAGCTCTCCTGCGGCAACATCGGCAAGCTGCAGCGCCTGACTTCCGCCCTATCCCCCGACGAATTCGCTGCGTTCCCGGGCAAGTCCGATGTCTTCCTCCAGGGCCTCATCTCGCATAGTGCGGGCGTCATTGGCGCGCTACCAAACATCGCGCCGAAGGCCCACACGCAACTGCTCAAGTTGTACAAGGAGGGAAATCTAGAGGAGGCTGTCAAGCTACAGGCATTGCTCGGGCAGTCGGACTGGGAGCTCGGGAGGCTTGGGAGCATCGCTGGAATCAAGGCCATCGTGTTGACGCACTTCGGCTACGGCTCGCCTTATGTGAAGGCACCCCTGGCTCCGTTGGAGGCCGAGAAGGTGACTTTGAAGAAGTTGGGTGACCTTATTGCGCTAGAGAAGTCGCTATGAGTACGTTTCGCCATTCCGAACGCATGACGCACGGTCCATCTCATTCTTTCATCCTAGTCTCGTTTTGTGTTGTAGACGTGTCCTGGCTCTCTGGTCGTAGAAGTTCGTCGAGTAGCGCTGCCACTTTCTTCTTCGCCTCCTCCTTCTCTGCCTTGACCGTCCGTAGCTCTCCGTCGCGTCGCGTCGCGATCTGTGCTTCATCTGACAGTAATAACATCAATTTCATGGAGTGTATGATAGATAGCAAAGAGTGTGCGGCTCGAATCTTGGAAGGCAGGTATAAGACAGCATACGGGTAGCGCATAAACACAGACATACCATGGACTCGGCCCTGCATTGCGCTTGGAACGCCTCCTGAGCTACGCGAAGCTTGTCCTTATCACCGATCTAAATTACAGTTGAGCAAGCTCGTCGTTATAGACGTGGTTATAATCACTCACTGAGGCTAAACTGACAAGGTCGACCATACTCTCCACTAGCGTATCAACCTCAACGTCAACCTTCTTGTTCCACTCCTCTTCGATGGCTTGCAGGTACTCATCAGAGTTTTGATCGATAGTCGGCTGACTGCTACGTGAAAGTAGGCTGGCGGTGGGAAGTGCTGCGCGTCGAGACACGTCCGTTTGTGGGATTTCCGCCATGTCGTAGTGAGGGTCGAGTCGCGTGAAACGCCAGACGCGTTTGAGGGCTGGTACTGGAGAGCGCCCAGCTGGTGGCGGCCACGCGGGATGCACGTCTCACGCTCTAACTACTAGATCTGCCAACTCTTGAACCCACCAGGCCGGTCGAGGCTTGAAGTCAATTCACTGTAGGTTGCAACATTACCGTGCGTGGTAACAGGATCCTTCCATCAGGTATGTTCTTGGGACTCAGACCAGGTAAGTCCCGCTTCAATACACGTCTATACAATTGTAAATTTTCTGAATACAGCTTAGTGCTACGCAGGCCCCTACACCCCGACGGTCAGACGAGTCACTTCGAGGACAGGGAAGTGATTAGAGAGTGATGGGGATGCAGCCGACACCAATCAGGCCGCCCTGTGAATCGATAAAAGTGAGCTTAATCTTTCTCTCCGTTGTACGCGATGACTTACAACTTGAGTGTTGGAACAGCACACGGGGCTCGCGGTACACGCGTTGCCGCTACCGATCCCAATGATGGAAAGGGGGGAGCAGTTCAGGCCAATGAGACCAGTGAGGTCACCGAGGACGACGCCAAGCAGTCCGAGCAAGATGTTGCTCGACGCAGAGGTACTCTGTCTCGCAACGTCAACGCTGGATATCGCGTTATAATGGAATTGCACTCACTGTGATTGTTGAGTCGCAGCACTGGAGGCTACCAGTGTCGCAAGAGCCGCTCTGGCGAACCTCGAGGGGTGTGGCGACCGCAAGAAGGGGGAGGGCAAGGAGAGTAGCGATGGAGAACTTCATGCTGTGGATTTGATTGGGTTGGTAGCTGAACGACTGTGAGCTGTTCGACTGGTTAATCCGTTTGGTGCGTTGCTCTTTTATACCTTTTGCCTCGAGTGTATGAGGGGCTCCCATCAAACTATCCTCAAAGATACTGATTTAAAATTTGTATGGCAACGACCAGGTGTCGACGGATATATTTCGTACAATGTATACCAAAAATCCGTTTCTCCAAGCTCGACCACTTTACGTGGTGGTGCACGTGGTATGAATTTCTCAGCGTCATTGAATTATGAATAGGTGATGTCCGTCCGCCGAACTGCTTTGATGAAAATGTTGAGGCCGGTGTTCGTTCTTTCTATACAAAGACTCTTATTCATAATTGCAGGAAAACTCGTGTAGGACGTGGTTCGAGGTCCAGCTCATGAAGTTTCGACGTCTGGACCCCGTCGGGTTTAGATCGTCGTCCACACCCAGCGGCTCGCATTATCCAAGCTATGCGCGACTCGTCTCTCTCTCTGTCTCATCGACCGACGCATTTCGAATATCTATTTCGTCACCAGATGTGGAGCGTGGACTGAAATGGGCATTGAATTTGCTTGGCTACCGAGCCGGCTGAAGAATGTTAGCGGAACATCCTTCGATGGCGGAGTCCGCGAGTCAGCCATTCGGCCGTAATAATGGGGCGGTGAGCATCTATTTTGCCCGCGAGTCATACTTGGGCCACAATACTCAGTCCATGCGGGACCCCTCTACTTCAATATCGTCTCCGCGTCTCCCCGCGGCACTTGCTGACACGGTATCTGCATCTGTCCATAAACAGCCATGTTCGTCGACATACATTTCCACAACTGTCTGTTGGACGAGCTTGAGACAGGCGAGTACAGGCGAGCACAGTCCAGGCCCAGGCATTAAGCTTTCATTTCTAGTGCCGTCAAGTCTAGGCACAGACTCCGGTCAATCGTTGTGCTGATCGCTACGGATGCGTGAATTCCCTTCCATTTCACAGGTCACCCAATTCTATTCGCTTAGGCGGATCTCCCTTATACGGTACCGTAGGTGGCTTTGTGCGTTCGATTGATATTCTATCAGACAGCTGTTTAAGTCGAATACGCTCTCATTCATTCAGTCAAGGTACAGGTTGCATATCAAGCTATATATCAAGATCCACCTCGTTGCGACGGCCAAAACACCGCCGAGGGAATTAGAGGGTAATGGGAATACAGCCAATGTTGATCAAACCACCCTGTAAAAATCAAGTGAGTGCTGTGATTTTCTTTCCGAGGCGAGTGCTTACCACGGCGTTGTTGCTGCAGCACACAGGGCTGGCGGTGCAGGCATTGCCGCTTCCAACGCCTACGACGCTGATGGGGCTACACCCTAAGCCAAGGAGGCCCGTGACATCGCCAAGAACAACCCCAAGAAGGCCTTCCAGTGTTCCGAGCAGATCTTGACCGTTCGTCGAGGTGGTCTGTCTCACAGTATCAGCTCTGGATCGAGAAGCCAGACATGCACGCTCACCGAAACAGTCGACTGGCAGCACTGGAGGCTTCCAGTATCGCAAGAGCCGTTCTGGCGAACCTCGAGTGGCGTGGCGACCGCAAGAAGAGGAAGGGCAAGGATGGAGGCGGTGGTGAGCTTCATGATCTGGGATTGAGGTAGCTGAACTACTGTGTTCGACTGAGGAGACAGGCCTTTCATTCTGCCTTTTATACGCGCACGACAAGGCGTAAAACGGCCGTACGATGCTCCCCAGTCCTGCCGCTGATCGGCGACGGTTTGTCACCACTGCGTACGCGATGGGCCCATCCCCTCGACTGACTAGTCTCCCATGCTGTCCGGCAGAGCTAAGGTACGCAGCGTCCGCATGGTATACTGCAGGGCGATAACGTAGAAAATCCCGGGATATGTCAAGCTTTAGCACTATGCACAGAAGCCAGTTCGGCCCCGCCAGTCGTGCGGTCCCTTGAAGGCGACGCTCCTAGTAGGGAAGCTGCTCGGCTGTCCTCTGCGCTCTTGGCTTTGGAATAGCCGTATCTCTCGTCCAGGTGAACGCCGCTGGGTAGGTGGAGGCTCGCGCTGGTACATGTCTCTCTCCGTAGAATCTTTTCTTCAGGCCCGTTACTCACCAATCATATTACGTAGCCTCGCTGTAGGCGACAGCCACTAACCAGTGAGATACTGGTCAGAGCTTTTCTGACCAATCGGGGTGTGGCCTGTCTTTCAGCCAGTGATGCGAGTTTGGGTAACATGTTCTTTCTGTAGAAATCTCTCACAGCGTTATTCCGCATGTCTGATGTGATCTGTCCGACTCTTTCCGACTGAATGGGGGGTCCCACGAACGTCAGACTCTGGCGGTTCGTGGGTTGTACGGCCCAGAACTCTTGCATGCGAGGCAGGCGTTCTACCCAATCGTCGCCCAGAACCCTCCGCCCTCTTTTGGCGTCTGACCACACCGCAGCGGGATGATAGATTAAAAACATGTTGCCCGGCATCTTTCCGTAAGTCGTACATGTCTTTCTTTTAACCGACTATTGGCTCCGCCTCGTATCCCCAACGACATATCGCGAGTAGCTTTATGCACGCATGGCCTATTTTCTGTGGTTAGCTCATGGGTATATCGACAGCTTATATCACAAGGGGCTTACATATCTCCTCTCGCCGTCCAGATTTACCCCATTGATAACCTCTAGTCATAATTTGAAATCTCAGGTCTATGGTCGGGGAGGCTCGCACAGCCTGACGGATACCATTCCACCTCTCACACAAATGAGGGTAGTTGGAGTTAACGAGCAGAAGACTAGCCTTCCCGAGGCAGACAGCGAACAGCGAAAGTGTACAGAAGACTTCTTCTTTCCGGACGTCGTACGTAGAAAATTGAGTCTGACTGACATCGAAGTATCCCAGTCCTGACGCACTAACACTTTCTCAGCCAGTATTGCCTTCAGGACTGCACCCGAAGCCCCATGAGTCAATTCGTCTGTCAGCTTGTTCTTCGGGTAGCCGTTCCACTGCCTACGCCTCGGGCGCTGGTATCAATTACAAGTGTATGGACCTTTTAGGAAGCCATTGTTCAAGGTCAGCTTGCGTTTTCTTGTCAGTCAGCGGTGCGCTAGTGAGTGGTACGGTGATGTGCCAGCAGCCGCACGACATCCCACTCCACTATTTAAAATCACAACTGTATGTCGAATACATGGTACGGATCTTTAATCCAACACTCTCCGTGCAATGTCAGTCGCCAGTTCTATCGGCCCGGGTACTCTCACCGGGCTCAGACGGCTTGGAGTCAAGGAGTGTAAGTGGAGCTTACCGCGCCAGCACATTGATTATCAAATCCCAGCTCGGCTACGTGAGTATATTCGCAGCGTGATCCTGTTCTATTATGGGGTCCTCGAATGAGACTTGCTGTTCCACACGATGGCATTCTTACGGTGCTCAACCACTGCCGGCCATGAATGAGTATTGTTCAAGTTATACATGTAGCGGTAACAATAAAACCAAAACAAAATGCAAATGCGGTACGCAATAGTACCAACGCTGGACTATTGTTGTCGAGAATTCACGTGCTACTTATGATATCCAAAATGGTGAGACACCGTAGGCTTAGACTAGCAACGCAAGGACCGTGACAGGCAGTCTATCACCGTCCACCAGGCCAAAGTTAAACTCAATCGCCATAGTCTTCGACGAACAACAATTTTCGAAGAGATGGTCTAGTACGGACCAGTCATGGGCGAGCCCGGACTTGGACTGCCGCAAACAACCGACCGTTCCTAGATCTATTGCACGCGTGTTTTTCCTCAGGCTCCCATGTCCACCTCCAGTACGAACTAGGCCCAGACACTACAAATATCTAGAGCGGCGAGCGGGTCCAGATCTCGCACAATAATAGGCAAGTCCTTGTACACGGTCTGCCACCACTCGTACAGAAGCAGTGACCCAAAGAACGGATGTGATGCTCTGGACGCGGGTTCATGCACGTTCATGGGCAGCTGGACCTCAAGATGGGCCGTCGCATTGATGATAGAGAGGTGAGAAATGGTGTGGTAGCCTCTGCAGAAATCGAAAATTGCGCGGGGAACTTGAAGGAGAAGGTCTGTGACTGCACATGAAACATATATCTAGAATGTCCAAGGCTCTCCGGTCGGGAGACGGCAGCGGCGAAACGGCCAGCCCCAGAAAGACCTTGGCTAGATCTAGGTAGTGTCTCTGGGAAAGAGAACTACAGTCGAGACCAGAAGGTTAGTAGCGCGCGTATTAGGGAATTCAAGGCGACCTTCGTCTATCTGACCCTCGTTCCATCGCATTTCAGAGCTAGGGTCACCGCGGGGAGTGATAGAGAGTAGGTAGCTTACAGGCCTTAGCATGGATAGCCCGCTGCACAGATACGGTCACTGGATTCGCGACACCAGGGGGAGGAGCTAGACGGAAGCCAAGTGAGGCAAACGAACGAGCAGCTCCGTAGTGAGTGTCAACATAGTCATGTAAATTATCGATAACATGGCGAATGAGCTCTGGCGCGAAGACATAGCAGAGGGTCTGGGCTCAGATCCCACACACTGTAGCAAGGGTCTCACCTCAGTCTCGGCTGCGAAGTGGTTTACATGCATTTGGCTGATGAATCCTCGAAATGAGCTTATCAGGGCCACTCTCAGAGAATATTTCATACTGACCGTCGTGGTGACGCCGTGGCGACCGGTACTTCTCAGCGTCATGTACGAGTCAGAACGACGAGCGTGAATCATTCGCCATGCCACGCGGTGGTTCCAGGTCGGCGTCGTGGTATATTTGACGTCGCTAGCGACTGCAAATCGCGGGAGGATGCCAGTGACGCAGCACCTACAAGCATCATTCAAGCCCATACAGGAAGCGAACAACGTACAGCGTACCGTGAAGCCTGCTCGTAAGATTGAGTGGCATTAAGTATGGTCAACACGACAAAATATGGACCAACATCAAACCAGGACGCTGGCGCCGAGGACGAGCCAACTTTGACTAATACTTTTCACCCCAAAGGTGCGACATCGAGCAGAATAACCTAAAACATGAGCCGCAGATTATCTATATATTCGTAAGAACAGCTGGTTTTTAGACCTTCCACGACTTCCACACCTGAAATCCCAGGTTGAGGTGTCAGAAGCTGTTCCGTCAATACGTCGTGGCACGATCAAACCCATGAAACCGAAATTCCGCCCTGCGATCACCACTTTGCGGATTCTACGGTAGAATCCGCAAAGATTCGTATTTTCGTAAAGCAGAGCACCAGGGTGGCCAGGCAGACGAGCCCAGAAACGCCTGGATCTTGTCGATAGACAATTTAGAGTGCGAGGGACAGCTACCAGGACAGTTCGTTTTCAGGTGCAGGCTTACACTGACTGTCGTGACCGAGTGCATTGTGCCGGCGTGCCGGCGAGAGTAGGCCATGCGTATGCCCATGGTTCCACAGCCGCGGCATACCAGTTGACGCGGACTGTGTGCGAGCAGAGGGGTGGAAAGATATTAAGTGCTCGGCGGGGAACATGGGTCATCATTAGATCCAGGTATTAGAGATGTGGAAGGGCGCGGGGCAAATCCTCGATGAAGTAGCCTGTAGGCTTGCCAATGGATACACCTCGGAGAAATTTCATGTCCTTGAGAAGGGGAAGGGCTTCATCAAGGAGAACGCGCGTATAGTCGTGGTCGCAGTCCTCGCTGATAAATGGACTGATCGAAGCACAATGTTTGGATGGCGTTTGCAAAGTAGGTGCGTGAGGACAATCTTTGACGTTGCGTATTATGACGGAGTCGATGTACTTGAATGACGCAAGGAAGAGCGATTTGAGTCCTGGAGCGCCTGAATGTCGAATATAACTGTGAGAGTCTTCGAGGAGAGAGATAAGGTTAAAATTCTGTCTTCACTATCTGGTCACTGCCAATCTCGCGGGGCCAACGTCTACAACCGAGGCAGTCGGTCCAAGATGGCGACCAGATGATGCGCCCAGCGGCTCGATAGCTGTAAGTCGACCATCCCCGCAACGCAACGATGATAGGCCAAACCTCACGATCGCCCTTCGTATTCGTGGTGTCGGAGACAAAAAGGCAACATATTCGGCAAAGGCATGTACTTCGTCCCTGCATGCCGGATGGGAGCCGCTGCGCCCGGATGTTGGATGCCATATACCAGGACAAGGTGACCAGTATGTGAACCCGAAGAGATGCAGCGAGACAGAAGGAAGCTAGTCTTTGCAGCCGAGGAAACATTGTGTCAGAGTCACTTCGTCGTCGTGGAGATGATCGATGATGATGTCGAAAGGTTCTTGGGTCAGCATCGGCAGCATGTCGATTACTGGATATTGGATACTCCAATCATAGCTACACGGCGTGTGAGCAAGCTCCAACATTTACTATGATGTATACGTACTTTAGAGGATAGTAGCATCCGTAGGGACAGAACCTATGGGGCCTCAAAGCGCGGCGCGACCTTCGTCTTTAGCACTTTCGTCCGAATGGAATGTTTCATATCTGCCGTACATTTCTATATCAGAGGAAAACTCGTGCTTTCGAGCTGGCTAGTACTCCTGACGCGTCGACACCGCTTCACCGTTTCAGCGGGGAGGGTGATCTGTATTGCATCGACGACGGCACCGCAGGGGTATATCTGTCGCGCAGATGCACATAATGTTATCACCTGTACATATCATGTGCGCTCCATGATGCCCAAAATGTGGCACATCTGGTATGGGGTGAAACTTGGCTGGTAGTACGCTAGATGGTCGTCGAGTACCAACCCCTCCAGCACAAGTACGACTAGATATTTGTCAATAAACCGCGCATATCTGCATAGAGGAGCACTGAAAGGTTCACCCCACCTTCCACTAGGCGAAGCCCTTCACACAGATTTGCTGGACTGTAGGAACCGACAGCCGAAGAAATGTGGGCGCTCAAGTCCATCACATAAAGATTCCCACGATACACGCGCACTGCTTCGTGTAGACAGTCGGACGACGTTTGTTTGCAACGGGGACAGCCCAACACTTTGCCGAGAATCAGGTGAGGATGGCAGACTATCTAAAAATGAGTATACTAAGACGAGGTTATGCTGATGAATGTGATACAAATACAGCACTGGTTGGGCAAAATGTTTCCGGAGTAAGATACAACTAACCACAAAATCCAGGCCTTCGTGTGCGACGACTATTGTACACTTCACTAGAAAAGCTACTCGCAATACGAACGCTTGCTCCTGAAAGATGATGGCTCTATCTTCTCATTAATGAGGAGAGCTCTTCAGTGGCCCACTGGTTTCGTCCCTTTCGTATGTAGCTTCGTAAGCGCCTACACGTTCCTCTCCGCTGGCCGCACCTTTGGGAGAGACTTTGTCCGTGTGAGGCTCCTTTCCATGCCTCTGCTCCATATGCTCCAAAGTCTCGCTCTGAAGCTCGTGGATGGAGTGATCTGACCGGTCAGCCTGCGTGCACCGAGTGAGTTCGGTGTGTATGACGAGCTGCCAATGCGAGGTACCTTCACAGCGGCCTCGGATGAGCTAGCAAGATACTCGTTCCATCCCGGGGCGTTCCTGATGGTCGTGGACGTTTTGTGCTGCACTTTGTCCATGTTGCGCTGCTTCTCAATTTCGAGGACCTGTCCATATATCGTTACCTTCGTAAGTAGCCACAAAAGCTAGGGCTTACCTCTGGGTCGTTATCATGGACGGTGCTCGAGTATCGCTGGGAAACAGCAGCCGTGCGCGAGACGGGAGCAACGGCGACGCGCTTGAGCGCTGTACGAGTAAGAGTATGCATGACGATAGCGGCGTGGTCGATGTTTCGAACAATACGAATTGAAGCGTCGATGTTGACGTTGTGGGAGAGAGTTGTGTGGTGGAGGATGCGAAAGAAACAGGCCGGTTTTGACTGGGGAGGGAGTTGGCGAAAGAGGAGCAAGAAGACAGGCTCTGACGTCATTTAAGCGCGACCAGCGAAAGGCGGGAGAGTACCATTGGGGTAATGATGTCACCTATGGCACCTGCCTGGAAACTATGTCTGAATCGTATGTTTTGGTCATACGGGATGGATATATGTGCAACGTACGCGCCAAAAATGCGAGGAAGCCGGATAGTTTATACACGAAAATCTGACAAAGATGGACTATGTTGTCAAGTACGCCTATACGGCACGGTGCCCCAAAAACACTATCATCCATCTACTCACACTCAACCTTGTTACACAGCCTTACAGCGACCGCGATCCCTCCAGACAGCCCGCCGTTCTGCAACGGTCTCACGCGCCAGCGACCCTGCTTCGCGGTGGGCTGAAAATCCCTGAATCAGCGATGCTCCGTTCTATATGGCCTACAGTATATGCGGCGATACACAGGCACAGAGAAAGTGGCTTCGCATCGTCCTGCAGTAGGAGTGTGGTAAATTCGAACGGCCTAGCACTCTAGGTTGCGTAGTGAGTATGTGCCATCGCTGAGTGCGCGTTCTTCGTGCGGGAGGATGTGGGGTGTCTTACAACATCGTCAGTGGTGGGGGAAAGCCCTAGGCCTTGGGATGCGTATTCGTCGTGTCGTCGTGGAAGGGATCGGAAAAGGAATCTTGCGGGTACATTCTCTTGAGATGCCGATATTTTCTCAAGGAGTAGAGAGCGAGAGTCTCTACAATATATAGTGCACTATCAACCCCGCCTACTTGTGCAGCATTCTCAAGGACGCACCGTTACGGATGTACTCTCCCAGCTTGATCGCCCTCTCTATCTCTTCCTTGTGCTGGAGGTTCCGATTCTCTGCGAGGAACCAAAGTTCTTGAGCCACAGCAGAAAATATGCAGCTCAAATCCGTACGTACTTTCAAATAATCCCCTTAGCTTTCCGTGGAAATTGTACCTGTGTACCACCAACACCGATCGTGTGACCCTCCTGTCGCAAGGCATGCATCGACACACTTACGAAGGATCAGGGTAGTCGCGCCCTAGTCGATGTAGCTCCTTGTACAATGCCAGTACGCGGAGTCGAGTCGCCTTGTCGGCCATACCCTCACCATGCGGGTGGTATGGGGTATCCGTGATGAGAGTCCGGTTTACACCTGCCTTGGAGATCGGCACCAGACCCCGGGACTTCCTTTCAATAGACGCCCTGTCAGTGCATCTCAAATCTGTGAATTATTTCTCTGAACAATTTATACATTGCTTAAGAGGTTAGTAACGACGGGGTTATCGCGAGGTCTGGGGCAGAGGGAGGGGAGGTGGTGCGCCTAAATTTGTATTCGGAACACAGGGCAACGGAGACGATGATATCTTTTTCCTTTTCTCCTTCACTGCTCTAGCATACCCGACACGCGTGAGTGGTGCAGGCAGTCCCGGATGAAGGATATTGTGCCATCCCCAGGCACCTGTAAGTTTTATTAAGTGGTGTACATTACACAATATGCTGTAGATTCTTATAAACTTGACAAAAAAACAGTTTATACACTGACAGTGACGGCATTGCTTAGAGAGTTTATTCTCTACAACTCGGATTTATGCTCCAATTCCTTCTTCTATTTTTATTGCATAGGTGGAACCTACATGAACTACATTCCGAGTCGATACTTTCCTGACGTTCAAGATCTGACATATAACAATGCCACATATTCTATCCCACATATGCTCATAAATGCTACTAATTAAAAATCCTTGACGTTGTATGACAGTTGGAAAATATGCCTGAGAGCTCATTGAAGCAATGATTCAAAACAATGCCAGTGTTGTGAAACTATGACGACAAAACGAAAGCGTCTGTCTGGATAATCCGACTGAGCTCGTGGAGACGAGTGTATGAAAGTCCGGACACGGAGTGTCAGCCACCAATGCGACTACGAACGTTGGGCCAGAGCCGAGGCAGCGCAACTTCACGTTCTCAACAGGACCAAGAACGTTGATAGCCGCAACCGCCCAAAGCGGAAAGGGTATAGTCCCTTGTTTGGCTCAAGTTTGTACCATTCCCCTCATCACCCGCCCCGCCTCCACGCCCTGCGCTCAACGGACCCTCCTCTGCCCTCGACACCGCCTCCGACGCACTCCACAGTGCTAGTTTCTGTCTGTCTCGCCATTTCTGCCGCCGCCGACGCTCTGCATATCACATATCCTCGCCTACATCCGCGATGAAGTACATGGAGATACCAGAGCTGGCGCGCCTCGCGCAGGCACTTACCCACGAAGGCCCCGAATGCTCAGTGCACACCCGCATCGAGGCCTACAGCCTCAAGCCGGTCAACAAGGACAAGAAGCTGTTCAAGTCGCTCGAGGCAGGCTACCAGACCGACGCCTCGAACTCGCCACCGGTCCCGTCGTTCATCACCCAGAGCCTGGAGCAGGAGAGCACCCCTTTTGGGCCGATGCAGGACCAACACGCACGGAAGACGATGTACGCCCTCATCAATACGCTTAACCATGCCTTTCCAGACCATGACTTCTCGGACGTGCGCCCGAGCCACTTCCACAAAGAGGAGAATGGAGCGAGCGTGTTGAACGCGCTCAGCACGACGCTCCTGTCGCCGACCCGACCCGGAGCGGGCGGGCTGGTCGCTGCGCCCCGCACGTACTCGGCATACCCACCTACCTCAGTCGACTTCTTCCCCTTGTCCGTTCCGACGTCGTCCTCACCGCACGACTTCATCAAACCGAGCCCGTATGCGCCGTCAAAGAGCATTGCAGGCACGCACCCGTCGCTGTATCGGGTGCTCAACGATGCCATCGGTCTGTCCGAGTGCGAAGTGTACTCGTACGTGCCGCCCATCTCGTTCGACCCACATGCGAACGACTTTTCCGACGACGAGGACGACGTGGCGTCCGTCGGCAGTGAGAGTCCGGACACTGACGAAGAGGAGACGACGTTCCAGTTCGATGACTACGACGTCGACGAACAACCGAGTAGGAGCTCGTACCGTGTCGCCGGTAGCGACGACTCGGACGAGTACACCCCGCACATACGGATGCGTCGCCGCGGTGCCTTGCTTTGGAGCTCGCACTGGTTCTTTTTGAACCGCAAGCTGAAGCGGATAATGTTCATCACGGTATGCGCGCGGTCCAAGGGGGTGGCAAGTTGGATGGACGATGACGAAATGGCGGAGCGGGTTTCCAGTGAGAGGTTCTTGGGCTGGGACGGTGCCATCGGCGCGGGCGCGAGAGCGATGGGGTTGAGTGTGACGGTTTGATGTCTTCGTGTATGTGAGCCGTTTTCACCATGGAGCTGTTGATGTCAGTCTCACAGTTTCACAGCGGATGGACTTGTAAATACCGGTTTTTCTCTCTCCTCCTTCCCTGTGTATATGTGTTGACTGGTCATCTGCACCCATTCACATTTCCCATGTCCTCGTTATGCTTCTATTTCTCTGGATCTTCAGTACCTGTTCTTCGCATCGTAACATGCAGAGGAGAGGTCTCGCCTGTATCATATTACCATACTCGCCTACTATTACCCCATATTCGCACTTCAATGCGTTTCGGATGTCGTACGCACGGATATATTTAAACACCTATATTCATGTTAGTGTGGCCGGTGTGGATAAAAGTGAGCAGCTTACTACGTATGTAAAACATTGTGTGAAGTATACACAGGCTTAGTAGTGCGACAATTTTACGTCAGATGTGAGTCGAGGTATGTCCCACGCCAGAGGACGCACATTAGCTTGCTCCGCTTTCGCCACTTCGCACTGCACCAAAAAGCAGTGGAAACCAAAGGGACGAGTATAAAATCACACTGTGGCCTCGGACGAGCTCAAGGCACTGTCGAGCAGTAGCCTCAAGGGACACGCGCTCGCAGACCGGAGGGAGACCGACGACGGATCCAGGGGTAACGAAACTGGGGAGCTGAGTCTCGAAGAGCTGAACAGAAATGCTCAGAATAAGTCGGAAGGGGAGGTGGGTGGTGGGCGGAGGGGAACCAAGTACACCCTCAGAGAGTCATCTATGGGCGTCTTCATCCGAGACCGCAGCGCCTTGACGCAGGTCGCGTTCGCCCACGTCTTGAATGCTTTCTCGCGGTGTGTTGCAAAGCATTCGCAACGGGGGACGAGGAAGGGGCAAGAGATGCGCTGGAGACGTGGAGGAGGAAAAATTAGGGAACAGCTCTTCACGTCCTTCACATCGATGATCCTGAACCGGCAGATCTTCAGATTAGATCAATGTTCCATCGTGGCGTTCTGGCGCCTACGCGTCTCCTCTGACTTTGGACGCGTTCACTGACCTTTCTGATATTTGTTGTGATTCAGCTGCAGTGGCCAGCATGCGCCTGCGAACGGTCGATCCACCTCTCCCGACACATCTTCTCGATGCGCTGGCTGACCTTAGCATCACCTCCGACGCGGATCTCATATTCGCAGGCACGTCGATGGAGCTATACAAACGTCTCCCACTCGGGACAGTGAGTTTGAAGGAGCTTGAGAAGTGCATAGCAGACGTTGTGACGTATATTTCCGCGGCTGGGGTAAGGGGAGATAAGCTGATAACAGAGCTGGAACGTGTAGAGGATGCAGAGCAGTGGGGATGCGGACTGAAGGACATAGACCACTTGGTCGGCGGGTTTGGCCCCGGGAGGGTCATCGAGGTCTCCGGAGATAGAGCCTCGGGGAAAACAGTAGGCATCTAACTATTTTGCAATCACCTGCGTGTGTTTGGCTCAAAATTGTTTAGGCACTTGCATTACAGGTTATACTCAGACGCTTGTCGAACGACGCAAGCTCGGCCGCACACTGGATCGATACTGCAGGCGATTTTTCCGCAGAGAGGGTATCTCGTGCCCTCGCAAATATAACTGCGCTGGTTAGTCCATGTCACGCATACAGTCCTACTTCTACTGACCCCTAGGCTCATAGCCATTCGCAGAGACCGCCGCTGAACGTCTTCAAGTATCAATTGCCTTCGACGTTGAAGCCATACACGAGGTCCTCGAGACGATGCGTACTGACTTGGACGTAAGACAGCTCTCTTCCTGATTATAAATGGTTCAATATAACCCCACGTAGACGAGATACGAAGGAGAGTACAACGTACCTCCCCCACGAATTCGCTGTCTCGTCATAGATAACTTGACACCAATATTCAGGCCACTCCTCAGCGTGGTTTCATCTCAGGGTTAGGCCATACACTGTCATGTATCATCTTCGCTCGCTAAATGCGCAAACAGGTCACGCAATCATGACGTCCTTCATGCGCCAACTACGCTCCTTCGCGCGCAGATATAACCTTGCCATCCTTGTCCGCACCCTCTATGCTCTGCATTATGTCACTCACCCACTCTGCTACTGAATGTTCAGGTCCTTAATGGAACGAGTGCCTCCGCACCTCGAAACCCGCTCTCCGTCTTTCCGAACACCGTGCGCAAGCCGGCACTGGGCCCAACATTCACGTTCATGGCGGATGCGACGCTGTGGCTTACCAAGACGGGACAGGGGGCGGAAGACGAAGATCACGTTGCGGAGGTCTTTCGATCGAGAGATACTGTGAGTGTTTTATCGAAATGCTTCAAAAGTCGTGATGTAGAACTTGCTTCCCAGCCGGCAGGGAGATGGTGCGCGTTCAAAATACATAACGGGGCTCTATGTGAAGCATAGGCTCAGTACGTCAAACCTCGATTAACCTCCTAAGACTTTCGTCGGACCGTAGGTAGTTTTGACAATATAATTTTCCAATGATCGTCCTTTCGTAAATCTTACACCATACACATAATTCCATCGTTCAACCCATGATCACAAATCATCGAATCTGTGTGTTACGTGAGAACGATATTTGGAGCCAATAAGCAGAGGGACTCACCGGTCAGGCATCAACACCGGCGCAACCAAGCTCCAAATATATAGCGCAATGCATGCCCAGCTAGACACAATACGCATCCACATCGCAACCTCAGACCGGCCGATGTAGACGTCGCTGCTCTCTCCGCTTGGCGAAGTCGACGTCGCGGAGCGCACGACATTCCAGTCGGTCAGCAGCATTGCAACGTACATCGCGCCGATAGCGAAGATGACGTGGAACCACGCGTACTGCGGATGAGTTAGCACAGGGAAACAGACGAGCGGGATGGGCGCACGTTGTAACGTGTGCCGGAGCGTTCATCGTCGCGTGTCTCGCCGGCGGGCTCGTCATCCTCGTCCTCCTCGTCTTCTTCAAGTGCGGATGCAGGGATTGCTCTGTGTCGCTTTTGGGTCAGCGACGTAGTGAGAACTGCCAATGGATGACTTACCCCGCCTCCACTGCAGCTAGTAGTGCCTGATACCTCGGCGACTCTGTCCTGTTCGGTTGCGTATTGACCACACCCATCTCCGCATGTCCCTCCTCATGCGGCAGCTCGATCGGGCCACGCTTGTTCTTGCCCACGAGCGCCGTGCTCTGCGTTGCGGCGCGGCTCGTCGAGTACGCGATCGCGAGGAACGTGAACACAGCGCCGAGCACGACGGTCGTAGTCTTGGTACCCTCGCGGTACTTCTGAAGCGGGTTGCACTGCGCATTCTCATGGTTCCCGATCGCAGACATGACGAGGTAGGTGCAGTACACGGCGACCATGCTCGACTGCGCGAGCCCCGAGCGCGGGTTGTACTCCTGGACCGTCGGGTGCACGCACAGGATCGTGATGATGATGCACAGCGCGAGGTTGAAGGAGATGAAGAAACGGTTCAGCGTACAACCAGAGGAAGAGAAGAAGGCGAAGAGGATGCCGGTGAGAGCGATGGTCGTAGCGTACATGCCAGCGGTGGAGCCGAGGAGGATCCATTGCCACAAGTTGGAGTTCGGCGAGTTCTCCCAGTTCTCGAGGCAGGTCTCCGACCAAGAGTGCGCGAAGTCGACAAGGAGGACCAGACCAAGGATGATGAATACTGTTGCTCCTATCATGGCGATGTAGTTGCCCCAAAACATGAAGAATCCGTTGGGAATGAAGAACGAGACGACAATGAGGACCAGCCAGAGGAGCACCTTCGGACCCCACCAACTAGAGACAGTCAATCACCCAACTATTACTCTGAGCAAATCACATACCCATTCTGAAGAGCCGCACGTTTATCCTTCGTATCCTTGACACCGATCAAGGTAGCTCCGAGGATAAAGTGGAAGAGTGCGAGGGCAAAGCAGATGCGGTGCACCTATGACGAGTCAGGGGAATGCATAGTAGGGCCAGAATGACACTCACTGCCAGTACTCCGTAGCATTTACCCCCAGAACAGTCCATCTCGAGATATCCATGTGTAAGTTTCTCCAGTTGCTTGATCGCGAGGGGTGTCTTCATTAACCAGGCGAACATCGAGTTGAGACAGAATATGATCTAGGGCAACCTAAGTGAGCTGAGGTCTCCTCATGCAGCTCACCACATACTGCGAATCCAACGCGCGTAGCAATAGACGAGTTGCAGTTACATGATTTGAAGAACATGCTAGCTTCAGGCGCAGCATTAGCACCTGGCAGCCGCACGACCACTTGGGGTACCTACCTGCGGTAGACGTGAAGCAGAATGCTATTCCACCTATGCATGATGAGGCGACGGTGCCAGCGACGCCCGCTAGGGGGAGCGAGAAAAGGATGCCCATGGTGGTCAGGATGAAGAACACGAAATGATCGGCTGCTCCAGTTCGCTGCATCTTGCGCGTCTAGCCCTCACGGGCGCCCCGACGCTTTGCTGAATTTGGCTGTATGTGGCGGCCGGAGGACTCAGGCCTCCAAGTCTTCACCGGAAGTTGCGCTGCTGGCACGAATATGCAGAAAGCAGGCGAGCAGATAATTTTCGACCACATATAATATGCCTTGATATATCATGCAGCTGCCTTTGTTTCTTTCCAAACAGCTATCGACGTGTGCTACTGTGTAAAGGACAGTCCGACAAATGCAGGTTCCCAAGATGCCTTGCAGATGAAATTCCTGTGCGCATGGTGAAGAGAGAGATAGGTGAGCTGAGATGTACCATTAGGCATTGTTCCGCATACCAGCGAGTAAGGTATAATATAATACAGACAATCGAGCACCCAAACGACCTGCGCCTTTCCAACCCTCTTCAGCGTCCGTAGCTTTCATGGCCGGGTATCCCTCTTGAAGTATTGACTGTTTACCACCGTGCCTTGAATCATATCGAAGACAGTCTCGCCGAAGCCGAGGTACTTGTCTGCGATCGAGCGAAGGGTCGGGTCAGATATGCTTTCAGTGTTTGGCCTACGAGGCGTCTTCCGCATTAAAAATTGCAGATTGAGAGCTGGTAGAACAACACGTACGAGAAACCACTAGACCGCTTTACACCTGCGACCACAGTCGACAATAACGCAGCATCCACCGCATAATGAACAAGTCGGCCGATTGCCATAGTTGTAATAGCTGAGTAGACGTGGAGATGGTCGGTAGTGTGTTAGTTGGGGATGAGGATGATAGGGATAAGCAGGCTATATATGGGCCAGCGGACGGGGGCCTGAGGAGCCGTAATGGGTGTAGAGGACGAAACCTGCTCTAGAGGCAGGTGTACGAACACGGCATCTGCCACGTGATGTGTCGGCGGGGAGGCGTTTACTACTTCGCAGAAAACTACGACTAAACTACGACAACGATACAAAACTCGACTCCGTCTTAAGTGCTGCGTTCAGTTCCGAACTTCAAAACGCTATTATTCGCAATTTTAGTATCTGAGGATTGCTTCTACGCTGTCGTGGCATGAAAAATTCACGCTCACTTATAGAATTCAAGTGCGTTGGGCGGTGAGTACTTCTCTGAACCCTCTTTTGCTTCTGGATCAATCTCACCTAGACTGCGTGCAGAATCAGATCTACACGCTGTCAGTGCTCGTTGTATGATTCCTGTCACTGAGCGGTCGTAAGACGTAGACATCACGTAAATCCTCTCACTGTAAGAACCCACTCAAGCGGTCTCTTAGTCTCATCCGTCTTCTTTGACAGTACTACCTCGACTATGGACTACTCTGGAGAGGTTACACACTCTGAACTGCTCCTCGTGAGAGGTACCCAGCCCTTCAACGCAGAACCTAAAGCAGAAGCGTTGGTGCAGTTCGAGCTGACACCAGACGAGTTAGTTTACTGTCGAAACCATGGCCCTGTCGAGGACCTCGACCCCGACACATACACGCTTTCCATCGAGGGTACGCCCTCTGGCACGGCTCGCTACACGCTTGCCGACATGGCCGTCATGTTTACCAAACACGAGGTCGTCGCCGCTCTTCAGGTACGGCATCGTTACCACTGCTATCAGGACGGCATTGATAGCGAAAGCGGTCCTCAGTGTGCGGGCAACAGGAGAAAAGAAATGAACGAGCTCAAGAAGGTCAACGGTATCCTGTGGGACGACGGCGTTATCTGCAACGCCAAATGGGGCGGCGCTCGTCTCAGGGACGTTCTACTTCACGCGAACGTGAATCTTGAAGGTGCCGCTCACGTACAGTTTGCGTCTCACGTCACGCCTTGCGAAGATGATAAATACTATGGTGTCTCTATACCCCTTGAGAAGGCTATGGACGTTGATGGCGATGTGCTGTTAGCTTGGGAGGCAAGTAGCATCATTTTATTTCTTATTTCTCCTCGCTTACCCGTGTATATGCGCGTAGATGAACGACGAATACATGTCTCCCGACCGCGGGGCGCCTCTGAGAGTCGTAGTGCCAGGCTACTGTGGTGCCCGCTGGGTGAAATGGGTCGATTCTATCAGGCTCTCGGCAGTAGAGTCTCCGAATTACTACCAAGCTCGGGACTATAGGGTCTTGCCTCCGGAGGTGTGACTTTTGTTGATCTATCTGCAGTATGCACATCATACTTAACCAGCGAGTAGATCGAAACGAAAGCACAGGCGGCACCAGTGTGGTCGAAATACCCCTCTATAACTTCTCTGGCATTAAACTCGGTGGTCGCTTCCGCTACTCTCCGCAAAGGCTCGGATACCAACGTGCTGCTCCTCAAAGGCTATGCTTCGCAGCATATTGACGGTAAAATCACAACCATAGAGGTTTCCGTCGACGAGGGAGCGTCTTGGCGGCCGGCCCGCATTTCCTACCAGGAGGGCCGATGGAGCTGGACGCTGTGGGAAGCCGAGATCGCAGGTGTCGGTGAGCATGGCACCGCATATAGTAGAGCCACGGACGAGACCGGGAACATGCAACAAAGGGAGTGTAAGTGGAACTTAAGGGGTGTAGCGTACAACCCCTGGGGTACGCGCAAGTGGTAGGGGCTCGATATGTTTCAGCTGTAAGTCGCCGTCCCAATACTGTCTCGGCTACTCCTTTTGACTTTTGGCGATCCAGGAACCCGTGAAGCTGTTCTGTTACTCGATGTACCTATGGGCCCATCTTGGTCACGGCGCGTATGTCAATGCTGTTGTCCCCCTCTGCGGCCCCGCGTAAGACATCTCCGGCCCTTGTAACGCTTCAATGTTCTGCTCTCAGGACAGGGATCAAACACAGTGCCCAGACCGTCGCATATACTCTTCGCGTCGCTGACAAGTATGGTTGTACAACCATCGTAACCGCCCCTTCGCTCCGCCGGTGTCGGCGACATTCGTTGGGTTCGTGCCCACAACGGCCGACGGATTTCCCAGAGTCAGTACATCTCTATGCGCTATAGGTCGTTGTCTGAAGCTCCTGCTGACTGGTTCATTTGCTGTGTGTCATCGTACGCTGCGATCTTACAAATGGTACAGAGGTGGGCCCATTGTTGACTCCCCCAACCAATCAGGGCTGCATCATGATCCGAGTTATCAGATAAGACGTACGAAGTGGCCTGATCTCATCGGTTGGTTATCTCATCAAGCGCCTTGCTCTGGCGACGTCCGCTCCGCTCGCTCGATCGGACTCTCTACCTCCTTGGTCATGACGAACGACATGGCCTGCGAGAGACGAGTATATAATAGTATGGACCAACCACCAGACCTCAGTCGAACGCCCCGGTACACGCAAGACGCTAGATATGACGGTCGCTCTCACTCGAACTGTTGCTGTGCTAGGTGCATCGTACGGAGGTACGAGGTTCTGTTCACGTATCATAGACGCGAGCCTTACATCTGTTCTTTTCCCAAAGGTGCAAATGTAGCCCAAGCGCTGGCCACCTCTTTGCCAGAGGGATGGAGAGTGGTTGTCATCGATCGTAATAGGCGTGTATCGTAAATCGTCCTGGCGTATGCATAATCTCACTCTCGTCCTAACCAGCCATATGAATCGTACGTGGCCACTAGCTGTTTGCGCTGCACTGCACTCAGCGTGTTCTCACAGATCTATATGTGTTCAGCCGATACTCAGTTGTTGGTGGTCACGAACACAAGGCTTGTAAGCCCTCTTGCCTCGCCTCCGATATCTTCGGCCCCCTCACTCGTCCCTCAGTCATACCTTATAAGCGTCTCTTTTGGCAGCGGGGTCAAGCGGGTGTACAGCCACCGAAGAGCGAGGACGGGCGACATCTCTTCCTGCAAGCAACGGTGACGGGCATAGATACCCACTCTTTGACGTTGTCAAAGGCCATTCCGGATGCGGGCATCACGGAGCCAAAGCTCTCGTTCGATTACCTCGTGTATGCACTGGGGTCGCATACACCGGAGCCCATCGACCTGTGGGGTTCGGTCAGCCCTGGGTCGGTGAAGTATGACGGGACAAAAACGAAGGGGATCGAGTTCTTGAAAAGCGCACAGAAGAAGATCGAAGAGGCACCTAGCGTGCTTGTAGTCGGCGGAGGTGCCCTTGGTATCCGTGAGTTATGTCGAAAGGGATGATGAGGGTGGCGCTCACGTTGAGACAGAGTATGCAACCGATATCAAGGATGCATACCCGGATAAGCCTGTCACTCTGCTCCACTCTCGTGAGCGGGTATTGCCGAAGTTCCAGCCCTCCATGCACGAGCAAAGTAGGCTTTCTGCGACTGCATCAGGCGATGTTTGTAACAATTGATGACAATATGTGTAGTTGTTCAGCGCATGAAGGATCTAGGTGTCGACGTAATCCTCGGCGAGAGACTTGATCTTTCCTCTGTACCGACGAGCGCACCCAGCACGACGGATGAACACATGCTACGCACCCTGTCTGGCCGTGAAATTCGGGCGAGCCTTGTGGCAAGTATTTCACATCTCCGCAGACGATGGCATGCTTACGTGCTTTCCAGTTGCTATGCACGGGTCAAAAGCCCAACACCGACTTACTCCGCAACATACTTCCTGACTCCATAATCGCGGATGGCCCAGACAAGGGCTACCTCCGGGTCAACAGGGCATTACAGGTTGCTGCACCATCTGCCAACGGTGCCAATGAAATGCATACGCCCAATCCGCACATATTTGCCATCGGCGACGCCGCAGATGCCTTTGGGGCGCTCAAAGCTGGTCACAACGCTCATCACCAGGTATCTGAATTCAGCACATGTGGACGGGAAATGATCTTACAGGCTTTCGTAGGGCTCCATAGCAGCCCAGAACATCTTGAGGCTCATTCACCGCGGGACCGGCCCGGAAACTGAGCCGCTCGAGTCCTACACTCCAGCACCGCCGGGTATAAAAGTTTCCATTGGACTGGTGAGTGCTAGCCCCGAGAGTGCCGTCTCTTGGTGTTGATGTCTCTCGCGCAGGATCGCGCCGTTTTCCAGAGGGGTCCAAGGGTTGGTACAATGAATGACCAGCCGTTGGATTGGGAGGCCGCTCATATGTGGAGAGTATTTGGGTATCCAAGCATGCAAGAAATCGATCTCTATGAGTGATCATCGGACTAGTTTGGATATTGTGAGTAATAGCAACTCATGATTTTGTCCTGGCCGACAGCTGATTTCGCATGGGAACAGAGTTTCATGTAGGCGTTTTGTGACAAAGCTGTTGCCTAGTCCACACTAGAATTCTCGATGCCAGTATAGCAGTAACTCCTCTCCGGACGTGTTGACGGGCGCCCCGTTAACCCAAGCGCCACCATGTGTCAGGCGTAACCCGTGTCCGAATTCCGAGGTGGTAAAGAGGTATTCGATCAGACATTGATCCAGCTCTGTTTTCTATCGATACGCAGGCATGCGCCCACACCGTCCTCTTTGACGGCAGCAGTGCGAGCGCTGTTGCGGCCGACGAAGGCTTTCAAGCTGTCCGTGAGATTGGTGGCCATTCGCTGATACGGGGCCCCGTGGGACTGGTTGCTCTTGAGAAGCCCTTCGTGCTCTTATCGTATGGTGAAGCGTCCATATGGTCTTGTGATTCTGTTATTCTGCCCAGACAATTCGCCGTTGTTTACCCTCGGGTGAGTCTCTCGCCTCGAACCCGGCTTCGTGTCTGACGTTGCTTGAAATGATAGAGACAGCAGACCGGTCTCAAACACTAGAAGTGATATCCCGGCCTGCCGCATGCTACCTAGCAAACTAAACTCTCTCTACCACGAGGCTCTACGCGTTGCCATCCAGGCGAATCCTCGAGCGGAAGCGGGTAGAGCGCGTTGTTCCATGCACATGACGCGCGGCACGTACGTACATCAGTCTTTCATCGCGCATCGACTTCGCCACCTCACGGTCTTCGTCCATGTTTAGCTCGTGGCCGCGCTGTTCTAGAGCGGCTGACTATCCACATAGCCCGAGGCTACCGAACATCGTATGTATTGTTGGCAAAGTCTACTATCACCAGATTCGTCTGACTTGGAGCAACAGCGTGCAGGCTCTGTTAAGTCTGTTCAAACCACCATACGACATCTCAACGCCTCTGCATCCGTCGCGCAGACACGCGGTCTATTCTTCAAATTCAGGTGGTGGCCTCCTGATTTCGTCATTTTCATTGTCTCGGCCTACGAACGTCGTGCACAGGTCGACCCCTCATGGTCTCGGACGGCTGCGTCGGTGCGACGGGCTCCTACGATTGGCCGCCCTGACCGTCCTTCCGTGCCTGTGCACGATAGGAGTCGCTCCTAGAAGTACTCTCCCTTGTGGAACACGTCGTTCTGAGGATGTATATAAGGACGGCTCGCACAGGATATGTTCCTCTGTCGGCACGCAAACTGCCTCTACCTCCCCCTCGGTCGCCCCTAACACGATGGTTGTTCCCCACCTCCGCTCCGTAGCTGGCTTTGCCAGCGTCCTCCTGTCCTTTACGTCGCTTCAAGCTTCCGCATTTGACATCACTGCCAATGATAACGTACGCCGCCATTCGCTTTCAGTCTGCTAGTGTAGTATTGACAGACATATCTAGGTCGTCGCGTATGTCTCGATTTCGGGTGTCAGCGAGAGGGCTAGCTCATTGACGTATTTGCCAGCTACTGGGGTCAAAACTCCTACGGTGCTACACACAGCGACACAGCCAACTGGCAGCAACCTATCGATTTTTACTGCCAAGTGAGCGGTTTTCCTGTCTGAGAGATTTGTGGTACAGCTGACGCACGCTGGCAGGACGACTCTATCGACGCGTTCCCTATTGCATTCCTTAACGTGTAAGCTCTTATCACCAGGGTGCGTATCGTATCGTAACTCAAAACTGCATCGCGTAGATTCTTCGGTGCCGGAGGTTTGCCTTCGATCGATCTGGCCAACGTGTGTATTCGCACTTTGCCGTGCATTGACCATATGTGCTGATCTCTGTTTTAGACTTGCAACGTCAACGACAACTCCGTATTCTCTGGCACGCAGCTGCCCGACTGCTCTTTCTTGGCCTCCGCTATCGAGACTTGCCAGTCCAAGGGCAAGATCGTGACCATCAGTCTCGGCGGTGCGACCGGTGCTGCGGGATTCACTTCCGATGCTCAGGCATCCCAGTTCGCCACTACCATCTGGGATCTCTTCCTCGGCGGCTCTTCTTCAACTCGTCCGTTTGGGGCCGCTGTTCTCGATGGGTGCGTGTCAAGTCAGCAGGCGACCTTCCCGGTGCTCAATGTCTCGTGATAGTGTCGACTTGGACATTGAGGGAGGATCTACCCAATACTTCACCACCTTCGTGACCTCCTTGCGCACTCTCATGAACGCTGGTAGCAAGAAGTACTATGTCACAGGCGCTCCTCAGTGTCCATTCCCGGATGCTTACCTCGGAAGGTTCGTCGTTATCTCAATATATGGGAGCACTATCTAACGCGCTTCTAGTGTTATCAATGCGGTGGCCTTCGATGCCGTTTACGTGCAGTTCTACAATAACTACTGTGGCCTCACGAACTACAACAACGTGAACGACTGGAACTTTGCTACTTGGTGTGTACAATCCCATAAGTATGTCCTCTACTATCACTCATTGAAGATGATCAGGGATAACTGGGCGAAGACCACCTCTCCGAACAAGAATGTCAAGGTTTACATCGGTGCTCCTGCGTCGTCGACTGCGGCTGGGAGCGGCTACGTTGATATCGGCACTCTGTCCACCATTCTCCAACAGACCAAGGCGTCGTACTCGTCGTTCGGTGGTGTCATGTTCTGGGATGCGAGCCAGGCTTATGGTACGTTCGCCTCTCTGAACATAGCTTCGCGTAGTCGCTTATGCAGATCATATAGCCAACGGCCGGTTCGACGCAGCTGCCAAGTCTGCTCTCCAAGGGGGCTCGAGTGCGCCTACCACCACTGCGAAGACGACGACCACCACCACGACTACGTCGAAGACAACTACGACAACCACCTCCAAGACAACTACGTCGTCCGCACCAACTACGAGTACAACCCCGCCAGCGTCGTCGGGTAGCTGCGCTGGTGTGAATGCCTGGGTCAGCAACGTTGCTGTGCGTAACATCTTTCAAATCCTGCTTGAAGTGTACGCTGACGTGGATGCAGTACAACGGCGGCGACGAAGTCGTGTACGGCGGCCACCTCTGGACTGCCAAGTGGTGGAGCTACGGCGACACCCCCGGAGGTACGCCTCCCCCGCCAGAGCGCTTAGTACATCTCCGCTGACCTCGCTTCCCCAGGCGTCGCGGGCGACTGGACCGACGACGGCGCGTGCACCGCGAACGTGCTCAAGCAGGGCCAGTTCGTCACCGTGCACTACGAGAGCAAGGCTGTCCCGACCAAGGTCCCCGTCGAGACCCCCAAGAGCGTCCCGAGCACCAAAAACTCGCGGGTTTACAACTTCTGAGTGGTTTGTACTTGGTAGATTTCGCATGGGATGGTATGCCTGGGACGCGTCTCGAGCGGTGTTTAGCTAATATTGGATGTATTTTTACTCTGCTTTTGGGCGGACCGAATGGTCGTGAATTATACATTTTGGCCATGAGAGCACACAGATACAAGGAAAATACACGAACAGGTGGATCGGCGGGAGAAGCAAACACATGTGTAGAGACTCAAGGACGCTAGCGCAAGGGCTGGTCACGCGCAAGGGCATCAATGAGAATCTGGTGGGGTGAACCTAACGCAAGTGGCTGTGGGAGACGGAGCTGTCCGTCGGCCACGTTGTCTACCTGCGGTTGAGGGGATCCTGATCAGGCGCATCCGCTGTTGATATCCGTCAACGATGCACCTGATTCCCTCGACAGGTTCGCCGTCGTCCGCTGGGACTCATCGCATCAAGGTGCGGGAACGCGCCTGCGGGCGGTTGGACCGTGCGGCGGCGCGGTTTGGGCCTCGACATCGGCCATTATCCGAACTGTGTAAACAAGTCTTAAACTCGATCTCGATTTTCATGGAGCGAGTGTGCTCAGGATGAGGGCGTGCCACTGTTGCGGGAGAATTCACGGAGAAGGGAGCTGATTCTAGGGGAAGGGTATACTGATTGTCGACATGCTTTGGGCGATGGGAGTTCCGAATGCTTACAATTACTCAAATTTCTACACCTGTTCTCTCGCCCGCTATGTTCTCCTAGAATGATTCTGCAGCCTACCTACAACCTCGACTTTATTCTTTTGCCCGCAAATCCATCCCTCGCGAGGTCGTATCTCTTGCGCTCCTTTCTGTCCGCCTCCTGCTTGCCCGGGCGGTGCGCAATGAGCTGCGGGTTCTCCTCCTGCTCGCCAACGAGCTGTGTTTTGCTCTTGTCCTCGGGGCGCACCTCGGAGGGCTCCGAGGGCTCGGACGATCCCCCCGGGGGCACAATCTGCGGCTTGGAAGAGGTACGTGGTGCCATCGCGTACTTGGCTCGGGCTGTACGAAGTAGTCGGATATGACTGTTAGGGGTCAGGTTCGCTATAGTAACTACAGCTGGTTTTGGTATGCTCACCGGTGTTTCCCGCGCTATGTGTATGTGTTGATTCTGAAGCTATAGTTCGATCGAGATTAGTAGGAATCCAGATACAACGACCAAGCATCCAGGCGCACCTCGTTCACACCCCTCTCTCGATGCTCGCGGTACGAAACAAAGCAAGTGCCTCGACGAACTGCCTCGCGGAGCGATCTACCCATTATATCCCAGCCGCGGCTCCATGGGTGGCGTCATCAGAGCGACGGCATCTCGAAGGCTCATTTTGCGACATAGCCAGGCGCGAACTATATAGACGCTTATAGTAGAATAGGCGCTATATAGCTCTCATAGTACATCCATCTCCTACATACCACTTCTAGTAATAAGGCGGCATGTGCTGCACGGCA
Organism: Phlebiopsis gigantea 11061_1 CR5-6; assembly: GCA_000832265.1. NCBI lineage: Eukaryota > Fungi > Basidiomycota > Agaricomycetes > Polyporales > Phanerochaetaceae > Phlebiopsis > Phlebiopsis gigantea. The sequence goes on from KN840483.1 coordinate 102,078, forward strand.
CAATGGTTCTATCACCTCAAGTTTTCAACATGAAAAGTCTTGAGTCCAAATCGGTACGTCGCGCTGCCGCTTGTTCCCCAACTTCAAGCTACCTGCTTGGACTTCCGCCAACAGACATGCCACGACAGCGCGCTCTGAAACCCGAAATGCCCAATGACAAGCGCAATTACCAGCCAATCTCTCATTTGCCTGGCCAAAGGCAGCTTCGCCGCCTGGCACTCGATCCCGAAGAATGTGTAGCTGTATGGCGGCGCGACATCGGCTACCTGGACGCTTGGACGCTTTCAAACGAGTGTCTAGGGAATTTCTACTAGTACGGAAGGCTCAGATGCGTCTACAGTCACACATAGTGTTCGGCATGCAGATGATGCTAGAGGCTACATCACTGTCAAGAGGACCAAGGTACGTAGCATATCACATAGCTCGCCGTTGCAAGGGCTAATACCTACCAGGGCAAACGTGCTCCACCACCAAACGGTATCTCCCTGTTTACAATTTCCACATGGAACAACTTACTACATGGGCAACAACGTTTGGCCGCAATGGGACATGCCTTGCGCATCAGCGCGAGATATTTGCCAACGCCCGGTACGTTCACTGCTATGATCCTCTAGAACAACATCTGATACAGTGTCTAGAGAGCATGCAGGTGTCAGCATTTCCCTCGATGACGAACATCTCGAAGTTCAAGAAGAAGGACTCGACACCTCCGAGTCGTTCTTCGGGGCCTAGCCGCTGACGTGCTCCAAGGTCAACAGCTCCGACACTCAGGCTGCTAGCAAGTCGGGACTCGTGCGACGTGTCGGTCGGGGCGGCAGTAGTTGATCTAGCTATATTCTCCTATCTGTATATATTGTGATACATGAATCCATCCCCCTTTCTATGTTGTCAATGCGTCGGCGATGATGAAGAGCGAGCTCGACGTCGGTGGAGTCCCGACGGCTGAGCCAGGTCTGCGTACAATGACATAATCCAGATCTCACAGGATCTGGTTGCGATCGCTAGCACAGATAGCGCCCATAGTGCCCATAGTACCTGACCACCCTGATAGTACTTGGCCGTACTATGAACGGTATCGGCCAATATTCAGGTCTTTGAAAAGTATATATTAGGGGGGTTAGGTATATGTGCTATGTGCTGAATCGTAGCTATATAGCAACCTTGCACTTTCCAGATGGGGGGTAGGCGGCGCCTGCCGCACCCCAAACAGGCAAGTGTTTAGGTTCGTTGAGCGTCACCCTCGTAGCCTATACGACCGTCAGACAGACGAGATGTCGTCCGCCACGCCATGCGCGGCAGCCGCTTCCCTGCGTTCGACACCAGAAGGGCGAGACCAGCACCCCTCGACCGTGCTACCCGTGTTCGCCCCGTCGCCGCGCCGGTCTTCTGCGAGATAGCTCTCACGGTGTCCTCGACGGGGCTGCGTCTTCGCCACACAGGAGGCCACCCAGAAACCCTGTCAGTGCTGCGGAGCAGCACGCATTGCCCATCCCGGCGGGGCCGTTCGCACAGCGCACGCAATGAGGCCGTCCGCGCGGCGTGCGCAGGGGGAGGCTCTGGCTGTATGGCAGCGCGAGGTGCGGTGTGGGCTCGCTTCGCGATGAGGATGGGATCTGGAGGGTGCGAAGCAGCTCGAAGCACCACAGGATACGCAGAGCATCGTGCGCGCGCACGCGATGGGATATATACCGCCAGTTAACTCTATGGTCGCCGGGCTGCGCCCAGACGGGCTGCAACATATGCTGCAGGTGATCTCTTGGTGGGGACGACGAACGTGCGTCCCGCGGGCCCAGGTTCCCCACGCTCCGGGGGACCGCACCCTTTACGCTCGTCTGGCGGAGCCCCTCCTGCCGACATCTGCCGCCCGGCGCGGGAGTGCTGAGGAACAATGCTTCTGGTTGCCTGTCGTGGGGGAGGGAAGCTGTGTAGGTTCTCGTGATACCAATGGGTGTATCGCATTTCTACGAGTAGTATTACTTGTCGAGGCATGGCTGGTTGACCTCGGATGGAGACGGGAGTGTGCAGCCCGTCGGCGGGCGCGAGTCCCGCGACGGTCTGATAGAAAGGGTCAGCTTTATCATTTTGTTACTTTTGGTTTGATCTGGATAATGCACCTACGATCGGGCATGGGCGCATCAAGGTGGAGCAGGCGCAGCACTTGAGTCTAATCCAACGTGATGTTCTGCCCTGAGCCGCTGCCACGGTGCTCAGGGACGCGGCTCGGCTCACGAGGGAGAACCTCATCGGAAGGATGTGCCGCTAAGCACCTGAGGGAGGTAGGATATGGTAGACATGGGTTAGCGGTAAAGGTCGAAGCCCGCGTCCGAGCGGTGCTTCCATTTTTTCACCCGCCTCTACGTTTCGACGTCAGACGACGGCTCAGGGCGCACGCCGCTGTGTGGAATAGGAGATAAAATCCTGCGCTGACCCAGGGCAGAGTGAATACTGTCGAAATGAGGCGTCCAACCTCAATGAAGCGCATCCTACGTTTCGCCCCTGCCAGTGACCGATGCTTAAAATAGCCATAAGCAGGGAACGCAGGCGTTGCTCGACATGTACGACTCGACATGTACGCGCCACAGACAACGCAAGACCCGAAAAAATGCTGGACCTGGCGGCCTCGATCAGTGTGAGATCCGATCTCGAGGGCGGACAAACGTGGACACACCGATCCCGCCATCTCGCCCGCGATCGAGGGCGCCACCGCGCCCAGATCTCGCCAGCTGGCCAAGCCAGAGAAAACCAATTGCGCCGCAAAGGAGGCCTGTGGCATCATGCTATTCGGGCCTATTTTCGTCCCGTAGTGCGCCGAGCCGAGGATGGCGGCGAGGCGTCCCAGGCTTCGTGCAGGCTTGGGTTCGTTCGTCGACGTTTAATCCCGTGGTAGGACCAAAAAAAAAGCTGAAGATGAGGCCTTACTATGTCATGCTGATCCCTGAAAGCAGGGGGAATGTCGATGGCTGGGAACACAGGTTCCGGGGTACATGAGTGGGACAGTTGAGCTAGTCATTGGGACAGCACAACACATTCGGGTTGTCGTCACCAAGGCACAGATTGTGATACTGCGGTGATACATTCACACCTGGGGTACAGATGGTGACTCAATCTGCAAGCACAGAGATGACGAACGTGTACACGACAGTGTACACCGAAGCCAGCTTTTATGATGAAAGCTTCATCGCCAGGTGGTCCCAGTCAACGATGCTTGGAAAGGGTGGCGTACGGGAGCCTTGTGGGACTGCCTGGCGGGCAGAGTGATCCGGGGCAAGAATCTGGCACACAGGTTTGACGGCGAGCTTGGCAAAATAAGTCGAGGACGCACGGTCGAAAGGGTCCGTGAAGGGTGCACCTTGGATGGGCACATCTGCATCGCACCATCATTGCAGCGGCGTACGGAACAGGGTGCTCTGCGTGCCGCTGGGGACATCGAAGGGCGGAAAAGCCTGGAAAAGCCGGAGCACCAGACATCCGATTTCATTATGCGGACAAACGAGGTGTACTCGTGAGCTTGTACACTGGCCGAGACTAGGACCCCTGAACCAGTATTAGAAGGCAGATCTTCTCTCAGTGATGATATGTCGTGTGCCGAAAAGCCTTCACAGCAGCCCACGCGTGCGGTCAATGTATAACAGAGTTCTGTCATCGTCTGGGCGTGTTGGGGGGGGGGACCTCCGTTCTCCCGTGCAAGAGTGAAGAGTCTGGGCGGTCATTCAGGTACATGAGCGTCGTAGACGTGGGTCGTAAAACGGTGATGCGCAAAAGGAGGCAGATCTGGGCAGCGAGTGACCAGAGAGCGGTGTACGAACAACCTCGATTGCAGGCGCCAAAGAAGAACGTGAGAGGTACCCGAAAAGGCAAGGTCCACATCTGATGGGACCTCGGGCGGCGATTGGCTGGTTAGTACGAACGTGCAAGGCACAGCGGGACACAGGTGCGTGAGAGAAGCATGGATCCCAGAGGGAGGACACACTATCTCTGAGGCCCATTTGGAGCCTTGGTACAATTTGATACGGTGCGGCTGCTGCCGCTCAACCTTATAAAAAGGACGCGCGCCGTTTCTCGCACCGTTCACCCCCTCCTTCGCTCCCGCCTTCCCTTTTCCAGGCGCTACCCGTCGACCGAAAGATGGCCACCTTTGCCAACGACAAGGTCTCAACCTCCTCCGAGGAGGGCAAGCATGTCCCGGGCTACACCCTCGACGAGAGGCGTCGTGCAGCCCTGGCCGAGGTTGATAACGCCAAGTTTTCGTAAGTCTCTCTGTTTCCTCGCTGGCGAACCACGGCCCTTACCTTCTGCAGTTGGTTCCACTTCAAAGTCTGCATGGTGGCTGGTGTCGGCTTCTTTACGGATGCGTAAGTCATATCCGCTTAGCAATTCGACGCGCACCCATTGACGCTTCGAATTAGCTACGATATCTTCGCCATCAACATTGCGTCGACAATGTTGGGCTACGTGTACGGCAAAGGGCAGGTGCTCAGCACGAACCAGGACCTCGGCGTCAAGGTCGCCACCCCCATCGGTAATCTCATCGGTCAACTCCTCTTCGGCTGGCTTGCAGATGTCGTTGGTCGTAAGCGCATGTGTAAGTCATACTTGCTCTTCTTTCCGCCGTGACAACGCCATTCTAAATACCTATTGCAGACGGTATTGAGCTCATGGTCATCATCGTCGCCACCTTCGGTCAAGCAGTCGCCGGCTCGGGACACGCTGTCAATATCATCGGTGTTCTCATCGTATGGAGAGGGCTCATGGGCATCGGCATAGGCGGCGACTACCCGCTCTCTGCCATCATCTCCTCCGAATTCGCGTCGACGCACATCCGTGGTCGTCTTATGACCGCCGTCTTTGCCAACCAAGGCTGGGGACAGTTCACCGCCGCCCTCATCGCCTTCATAATCGTCCGCGCATACAAGGGCTCCATCCTCCACGATGACACTGCCACCTGGCCGCATATAGACCAGATGTGGCGCATCCTCATCGGTCTTGGCTGTGTCCCCGGTGTTATCGCTCTCTACTTCCGTCTCACCATCCCCGAGACGCCCCGTTTCACCATGGATATCGAGCGCAACGTTCAGCAGGCATCGCAAGATGTCGATAACTTCCTGAGCACCGGCACTTACTACGTCGACCCCGATGCGGCTATCGAGCGTGTTCAGGCCCCGAAGGCCAGTTTCCGCGACTTCAAGGAGTACTTTGGCCGCTGGGAGAACGGCAAGGTGCTGCTTGGCACGGCATATTCCTGGTTCGCGCTTGATGTGAGTTTCATGACTGCGCCGTGAGTACCTGGGCTTACGCTCCTCATGTAGATTGCTTTCTACGGCCTCGGTCTCAACTCGTCCATCATCTTGAACGCCATCGGCTTCGGTTCGCCCTCGAAGTCTCTGACCGGCGGCATCAAGGTCTACACGAACTTGAAGAACATTTGCGTCGGCAACATGATCTTGTCCGCCGCGGGCCTGATCCCCGGCTACTGGGTCTCGTTCTTGTTCATCGACAGCTGGGGCCGCAAGCCGATCCAGCTCATGGGCTTTTCCGTGCTCACAGTCTTGTTCTGTTGCATGGGCTTCGGATACGACAAGCTCATCGCGACACAGTCGGCGTCGAAGGCCTTCGTCTTCCTCTACTGCCTCACCAACTTCTTCCAGAACTTCGGCCCCAACACGACCACCTTCATCGTCCCTGGTGAGGTGTTCCCGACGCGCTACCGCTCAACTGGCCACGGTATCTCTGCAGCGAGCGGCAAGCTCGGAGCCGTCATCGCACAAGTCGGCTTCGCACGACTGCGCAACATTCATGGCCCGAACAAGTTCGTCGGCCACATGTAAGTCGCCCCTTCCTATTTGGTGTGCACGCACACGACACTGACGCGCCCTCACGCAGTCTCGAGATCTTCGCGTTCTTCATGCTCACGGGCATCTTCTCGACGCTGCTCATCCCAGAGACGAAGCAGCGGACGCTCGAGGAGCTGTCGAACGAGAACCAGGACGGATTCATCCAGGGCCCCGCTCAGCCACGAGCCTCGCCACGCGCATAATCCTCTCTCTTGTCGCATCGCTCCCTCTCCCTCTCTCTCTCTCGCACGCAGCGCTATCTATTCCATCTCATATGTTGCTGTTGCTTTGGGGCCGCCGGGTGGTTGGTCGGTTGGTATCATACGAGCCTTGTTTTGTAGTAGACGGACGGGGCGTTTCTTCTTCTTCTTCGAGTGTATGTGTGTGTGGGATGGCGCGCCTCGTCTTGCGCGGGCGGCGGGCGCGCGCGTACGTGTATTGCTAGTAGCCCCGCCCGATCAAAAGTCCTTTCTTTCGTTAGTCGTATAGTTTAGTTTCCAATACCACTCGTTACACCCCAAAAGACCTCTCCGTGCGCGTCCTCGTTGCGTTACGCGAGCGTTAAATCATCGCTGTGCCCGCCGGTTGCCCAGACATGTGTCTTGTGCGCTAAGAAAAGGTTCAGCAGGCGGCGCGTAATACCATGATGTTGAGTAGTTTGATGCAATATTCTCGGTGGATGAAAGAACAGCTCAGGACATGAAAGAAGACGTCTGTCCCGATTTGGTCCCGATGCTGTGCCAGTGTCTTCGGAGACTGCCGCCCCGATATTTGATCCGCCGCCTTCGTGGCGGTGATGCGCCCCGTGCCGTGCACAAGGATCAAGTATCGGCGTCCTCGATGTCTTTTCATTGTTTGTATCCCATCGCTTGTGGGTTGCTTCAAGAAAGCACTTTATCATGTATATTCAGTCCAGACTGATCAAGCACTTACTACACAGAATGCCTGATTGAAGGCGACCGTTCATTTCGAGGTGCCGCGTCTTAGAGTTTGTTAAGTCCCTGGCACTACACGGAGATCTTATTTCTACAAGTTTACTCAGGCTGGGGTCAGTAACTTAAGTAGCCTACTAGTACAGGCAGCTGACTGCTTGGATAATTCATGATACCCCAATACCAAATTCTGAGTACATGCACATTTCGCTTCACTCGCATCGCAAGTTCCGTGAAATTCCCTCGCAATCGACGGTCCACAGACGACCCTCCCTACACGCTTTTGGGAATAATTTCTTCACCTCCTCAGCCCACCCGTTCCTTCTCTCCTGCTTGTAATAGTCCCCCCATACCACAGGCTTATCTAGATTTACCACACGAATGATTTCACATCTTACATCTACTCTCATAGCCTCTTTCTGTAAAATACTGTCAAGCTTCTCCCAGCATTCGAGAGGAGGTTCCGTGTGGTGCGGGTACTGATCCAAGCTGAGATGAATCTGCGAATGCATTGCTTCTTCAGGTCGAGAAAGAATGGTGGACAGAAGGTCGGCTAGCCGGACCAGGATGGGACCGTCATAGGGGCATCGAAAATGAAGATGGGTAAGTTTGGGTAGCGATGCAAGGGGAGAGTACACTGGCATCGCCTTGCGCATGAGCAAGATACTGGCCGAACAGGAATGGAAACACTTACATGCGGCTAATTCTGTGCTGGGACCCAGGTTGAGTACTACGCTGTCCACCCTAGGGGAGGTCTGAGCGGCGTGAATCAGCCTGGACATGGCCGTAGTGATCTTGTCATCGATGAGCATTATCCCTGGTAGATGGATCTGTTCAATCTCAGAAAGTACTCTCGAGCTTGACAGCCAGTCGAAGAAGCGGATGGTGCGAGTATCCGTAATCCATTGAGATTCCGCGCGGATTCGAAGAAATCGCAGCCGTACACATGACTGTAGCGTTGGGCGAGGTTGGGCCTGACATTGCACTTTGGAGCCTGTAGTAGACCACTCCAGAAATCGAATGTCCAGCCTCTGTAGGTTGCGCAATGCGCCTAACATCCGTCGAAGGTCATTGTCTGAAAGGAGAGTCAGCCTGTACAGACGGAGTTCTGTCAGGCGTGCAAATCGGCGGATGCACACAAGGAATGGCGTTGGAAGGTAAAGAAATCCATTGGAAAGGATGAGAGCCTGGAGCAGCGGCAGAGTTTCATATATCTTGAATGGTACGAGGTGGAACCGCGGAATCTTGATCTCCTTGCCGCTCACATTGAGATATTCAATGTTATTCTTCAAAAGCGGGATATTGTTGAATAATGCGGACATATCATCAAAGCTCCTGCTCCCCATAAGCGACGGCCGCACGCTCATGAGCTGCATGAGATGAAACTGGCTACGGGGACGCCAAGCATGGCATGTCAAGGAGCATGCTTGCAACGTCTCATACACGTCTTTGCACCAGATGTTGTATGACACATCCCAAATTGCCTCTTCGCGGATTGCGACGAAGTCAATGACTCGCATACAGACTTCCGTGGGCACGAGCGGCCTGATTCTGCAGGATACCATGATGCTGGCATATGCGGACATATTAGGATATTGATAATTGGAAACAAGCGGAGGCACTCACAACCTTTATGGCCCCTAGAGCGCCAGATGCATGGGGCAAATGAGAGGAGATTAGGGGACGAAGAACGAGCAAGGAACGGCTTGTATATATATGTTAACATCGAGGCATTTGTCTAGATACGTCCTGTGTATCAGCGTCGGGAGCTGCTGGTGAGAAAGAAAGTATACCAGTATCAAACCTGGCAATGCTGTGTAGACGCCCCCGCAACTAGCTGGAGTTATCCCTTGCCAGGATTAACGTCAACATCCAGCAATCCCTTTGGAAGACCAGAAATGCACATTATATCAGAACACAGTGTACGATAATCCATTCCATAGGACTAGTCAATTACACACCTAGTGGACCTGATCAGAAGACAAGTACAATGGAAAAGCAGAAAGCGGCAGACGGTACTCAGCGTTAGACGGATAGACTGAAAGTGTAGATGTGTAGATGCGCATCACTAAGATTCCTGGACGTAAATAAACAACCGACAGCGATATAACAGCGTCTATGGCAGGACAAAAAAACCAAGCAAACGGGAGAACGCGGAACTATCGTGCAACCTGCATGTTCGACCGGACCTCGGCGACGACGTTCGCGATCATGAGACACGTATATCCGACGATGAGCGCGACGCCCCATGTCCGTGGGAGGAAGTAACCGTTCAGCGGGACGAAGATGAGCGTAGCAAGGAGCAGGACAAGCAGTCCTGTGCCCGTGATCATGAGCGTCGTGGAGAAGTGCAGGGGATAGGCATGATCGGTCTGGCGGGTGATGTATGTGCCTGCGACGCCCACGCCGAGAAGGATGTTGAGCATTGGCCCACCGAAGCAAGCGGAGAAGCCCATGATGGGTGCGAAGACCTATAATAGCCTGGTGAGTATCAGTCGAGATTAGAGCAGAGTGGTTAGCTTACTGCTACGCTCATGTTGGCGACCAGGTCGGCGAGCGAGTTGCCCATAGCAAAGATGGTCACTCCGATGATGGCATCGGACAACCCGAAAATCAGACCAAATGTCTGGAAATTGTCTGAGTTTCTGTTGTATATTATGAGGAAATTGCAACATACCTGGAGGACTTCCACTACTTCATCTGCAATCGCCATGATCCAAACAACAGCAACGATGAAGCCCATGGTACAGCGTGCTAACCGACTGCTCGTACTCTCTCCCCTTCCCCCGAAGACAGCGACTAGAATGCCGATGGCAGCTCCTGTTACGCCGGCAGCAAGTAAGAGCCATGGCTCACGACCATTCCCATCTGCAGACGGTAAGTAAACATTGTACGTACGCGGTCGATGCGGTACTAGGGCTCACCGAACAGGATGGCGACACAGAACAACGGTGACAGAGCGCATTGACTCGCCATCAGCCATTTGTTGAACTTCAGCTCGTGTATCTCCACTTCGACCTCATCTTCGGCGATTAGCGTCCTCTCCACACCCTCCTCCTCAAAATCTACCAAACGGCCAACGTCTTCGAGCTTTTCCTCCGGGGCCCCTTTATCATTGTGGTCCGTTACCACGACGGGCAGCGTGAGGGTCAAGGCTAAGACGGCGGGCGCAGCAAATACAGAGGCAACCATTCCCAGGAAGGATTTGGACGTGAAATTATGGAGGGTCGGGAATAACACATGGAAGATGTGGCCCAGAGTCTTGAAGAACCGTTGTCTGCGCGTCAATGGGACGTAGGGCACAACACTATCCGTCTCTGTATCCGTCACGCTCGGAGATGCTGGAGTATGCTCGATAACTGGTATTGCGCCCTCGATATCTCCCATGGAGTGGCGAGGCGAACGCGCCTCCAGCGGGACGCCGAGTGCCGCGTCCCACGGGTCGCGCCGCTCGTCGTGGAGGATGGACGTGTGCGAATGCGACGAGTTTGTGCGTCGCAGATGGTGGTGGTAGTGCCCGCCTGCGTATGGCGTCACGGGGCTCTCGAAGAGGCTCAGCCGACTGCCCGCCGCTTGCTCCTGGAGCGAGGACACGACGCGGCGGAACTCGAGCGCACCGACGAGCGAGAAGGAGGGCATGTGGTTGTGCCCCGGGGTGGTCGCAGAGGAGTGCGGCGAAGATTCGCGGCTGCGGGGGCGCGTGGGCATTTCGAGTCCCAGGCGAGGGGGACCCGGTGTTGATGCTGCGCGCATTCGTTGGTAGGGAACTTCAAGCGTTGAGGAGGGTTCAGGGTTCGCCTCAGCTAGAGAGTCATTGTGAAATCTGCCTCAGAATAGAGCTGGTACACTTACGTTCGTCGTGGTAAGGCTCGCTAATGGCAGGAATGTTGTCTTCTCTATATTCGTCCCTCATCATCTCCTCCATGCGACGTTTCCGCTCTCGTCTGCGGTCATACCAAGATCCGACAACGACGATGGAAACATAGAAGAGGTATAGACCTATAAGAGCGATGGCTTCCCATGATTCGAGTTTGTTATCCCACAGCACAACGAGCAGGACAATGACGGCTATGGTGAAAAAGCCCACGTCTCGGAGGAATGGTGCTCGGTCAACCTTGAACGGTTTGATGATGCACATAGAGCCGACCACGCAGCTGATAATAAATGCAGCTGCTCCAAGGAGCTCACCGATAGCCAAGCCGCCAGAATTCGACTTCATGGCCGCGAAGGTCGCAAAGACATCGGGGCTGCCATTGCCAAATGCGAGGAAGGTGACACCGGCGACGTTTTCGTCGAGCCCCAATATATGCGCAAGGGTGGCGAGATTGGGGCAGAAAAAGTCGGAGGTGGATATGCCAAGCGTCGAGAAGAGGAAGACGAGCCAGAGGATGTAGCTCCCGAATACAGAGGGACGGACGGCGGGCTTGGCGCAGAAATACCGCTGAACGTACGGTATTGACAGCACTGTATGAGATTCTGGACACACTGCGGTAGCGTGCGCACATTGTTCCTCCACTGGAAGAGAGACAGGTTTACACTAGACGTAGACGGACGGTAAGAGCAAAGCGCGGTCGAAGTGAGAGACAACGTACTTCTTCCTCTTCTTCTGCTACGGACGTCCAATTCGAATATCCCAGTGTTCTTGCGAGCCTGTGTCTTTCTATCGGTGAGCTCCTCTTCGAAAGTACTATAGGAGACGAAGGACCGAGAAGGGCATAGCGAGAGTGTGACCAGATAAAGCAGTTGAGAACGAACGCGGCAGCGAAGAAGAGCCTGGGCAACGCTGGCCGCATATTGTGGAGAGGTTAGGGGGTGATGCCGAGCACTGCTGCAGCTGCGGTACTTAAGCCAGGGGCATGCGAGACGAGGGAGCCTGCCTCAGGCAAAGAGCATATGCACCAACCCATGCCGTCCAGCGTAATTGCATGCACGTTCGGGGTCCATCACTTGTTAGGCGGGACCCGGGCCACCTTGCAGGACACTTGTTGGACACAGCTTTCGTGCGTGGTGCAGTACACGCCTCTCGCGTCGGCCTTTGTCTCTACAGGCTGCCTCCGCCTGCCGTGCACCTCACCTCCACTGAACCGACATTAACGAGAAATTGCAACATCCCCACCTCAGCCGTTACCTGCTCCATACCCCTTCATTTGGCTCGTCGTCAGCTCAATGACGCGCTGGGAACAGAACACGGGACACCTGGCACGCTCACTATGTAGTCTTGCGCATGTCGACGACACTCACTCAGTACTTCGGAGATGACTTTCTCATTGCCGCCGCGAACCTACGAGCTCAAGTACCGAAGATACTGGGAACGACATTCCCGTTCTGCCCTCAGTATACCCCGAACACGCAACTGCTCTCAGGTTCCAACTTGAGTTTGGGGCCTGTGAACCTCCTTCGCTCGACTAAGCGCCTGATCGTGGCCATCAGTCTTGCCGACGGGTGGCGACCCCGACGTCTCCCACGGCGTCCAGCTCCGGCGGCTGCCTTGGTACGGCATCCGAGCAGGATGCCACATGTGGTCCTCGTCAGTTGTAACATACGTGCAACCCACCTGGCCGTTGGCCCCACCCACGGCGTAGCCTTGCACATACAGCGTCGCGTTTTCCACGCGGTTCGAAACGATGACAGAGTTCAACGGTTTCGCTCGGAGGAATGGGACTCTCGACCAACAAGCCTCTGCGTTATCGCGTGCGTGCACCTGTATACGCGGAAGACTGGTGCTAGCCCCGAGGACGCCACACCGCGTACAAACTCGGGTGGAAGAACTCCAGTCTCTCTGCTTGCGACAACTATCTGGTATCTCTTCGCCTAGCGAGCTCCGGAGAAGCCTAGGACGACGATCCGGAGCGACGACCTTCCATTCGTATACCGCACACATTCAATGCTTTCTTGCTTTGTACACGGGAAAGCTAACGTACCTCGTATGCTAGTAACTCATCCCCATCCGGTCTCAGCACTTTATGTAGCGGCATCAACGCACCAAGCCATGCGTCTTGCTCACGGGCCGTAACGTGCGACGCGAAGCATGCGTACAACGAGCCGACTGCATAGATCGCGCAGCCGAACGTCGCCTCAGTATGTGTTTGCGATCGTCTTCTAGCCACAGAACACCCGATCTTGCATCTCTCGGCGTCTATTTCCTGTGCACTGGACATGTGCAGGCTCCTTCACCGATGCGCCATTTTTGAGATGCGGGCGGGATTTCCTCTCTTCGAGCCTTTCCTGGACAGCGACACAGATATCCCCAGGCAGGCCGTCGCGACTCTCGGGAGACTCCCCGATCCGTGGTGGAGTCGATTTGAGGAGCGATCAGGGTGGTGTTTTTGCTCCTCCGCTATCTTAGCTTGAGAGATAAAAACGGGTATAGAACATATATAGGCTCACATCATTATGCTCCCTTCTACACTTGAGGGCGCAAAGGTCAGCTCTTCGATTATCATTCTTCGATTTGCACACATTGCTTGAAGATTGCAGGGCAGTCGCGAATCGCGAGAATAAACACATTTGCCTGCGGACACGAAAAGCTCTAGAGACGCCGCAGGTCCAGACTTCCACCATATGCATCGAACCTCCAGGCACTAATGAGCTGATGAGCCCCGGCAGGAAAGACTCGGTACCTTCGAGTCTAGCATGACTGAGTATGAGTGCCGGAGGGGAGCTATATGTACGTTACCAAGATCTGACCCGGATTAATTGCGGTCACTGCGTCGCTCCGGTAGCGACCTTTCTGGTTCTTGATTGATACCTAGTGCTGGATGCCGTTCGTCCACGCACTGATACGTGGATTCGTATGACCGTCGCAGTCGGCGCCATGATTACTCGTTGACCTGCGCCGAGTTCCTGCCTGGGCTTTGATTTCGAAATTTATCATACTGTTGCCTCACGACGCCGTGTGCGCTCGAAATATCAAGTGACTCGCACTGGGTGGTATCGTAGAGTTTCTGTCCAATCACTTATGATTGTTTACTAGAAGAGAATTGTCGACACCAATCATCTGAACGCTGGCAGAGATGTCAAACATTGCACGTGGATATTCGGCAAACGGGCCGGACGCCACCACCTTGTCGGAGGTCCTCATCTCACGTGGCATTTAGCGCTACACCTCGTCTTGGCACTGAGCTCTCTTCGTCGCGGTTCACTGCAGTTATATGCTGTGGGCGGGTGGGAATCCTGCCGAATACACCAGAAAATGTGCCTTCCAGAAAGCTCGCGCGGTCTTACTGAAGTGCGACTCTGGCAGGCTGTTTCGGGCGTACACATTGTCCGACGGCAATGTTCCCGGTGACTTTCATTCTACAGAAACCGTTCGATCGACCTAGACGTGAAACTCGTCGAGACTTACGCTACTCGCCGGGCCCACGACGTCGTTGTTTCAAGTTCGCAGCTCTATCCGCCGGCCGCCCCCTTGGTCCTCGATCACGAATAATGCTATAAGTACAGGGGATGACATAGCTGGGGGCCCCTACTAATCGGAAGTTCTACCATGGGCCTCTTCACCTGGATCGCTGACCGGGTTCGAGATGCTGGGAAGATCGTCGTGAGTACTCCCCGTACTCCTTCAACGGCGCTCACTCTGTGCTTGTGAAGCCGGCCAACGTAGTGGACACCGTGACGCACCCGACGACGTCGTCTCTGAGGCTATACCCGGAGTCATTCGTCTGGGAACCTTTGACGATCACATGGCTAAGCGCAAACGCCGCAGGCCCAATCGTGCGCACCGGGCTGACAAGCGTGACGTCGATCTTCGGTACCAGCAGCGAGAATTAGAGCCTTACCACAACCTCCTGCGCCGGACATACTCCCCACGAGCGGATCCCGACACTTGTATTCATCACACGTCACATCGCCCGCGCGAGAAGCTGAAGCACGCCCATGTAATATCTCCAAGCCAACTTGTCCGCGCTAGTCCATACATGTACACCATGATGTCACCAATTACGACTCGCTCTAAGATACCCACTAAAATCGGACAGAGATCTAACAGTGTATGCCTCGCCTACTCAGAAATCGAGAAACGCAAGCTCGCTCAGCCGCCGGCTCTCCTCGTCCTCGATGTCCTTCGCGTGCAGCAAGATGCTCCCGCGGCTGTGCATCGTCGGGCTCAGCGGCTGCCGGCGCACCCGCGGGATCGGTGTCGTGCTGCCCGCGGGCGCCGTGCGCGGCGAGGTCGGCGACGACGACGACGAGGCGGCGGCGGCGNGCACGGCCGGCAGCGCGGTGTCGACGACGAGCGCGGAGCGGGGGCGCAGGCGCCCCGCGAGGCTGCTCGTGACGGAGCGGCGGAGGTTGCCGAGCGACGCGGACGGGCGCGGGGCCTTTGCCAGCCCGGGCGTGCTCTGCGGAGATCAGCTTCGGTCAGCCGGACGCGGGGGAGGCGAGCCGAGGCGTGCGTACGTGTGTGCTCGCGCCCCGCTTGAAGAGCCCCATGCGCCGCGCCGAGTCCTGGCTCCCGCGCGCGGCGGGCAGGCGCGGCGGCGGCAGCTCGGGCACGTGGTCGGCGTCGTCGTCCTCGGCGGGGCTCTCGACGATCACGGCGGTGATCGCCGAGGAGACCTTTCCAGGCCGCGCGACGGCGGTGTTCAGCTTCGCCGAGCCGGAGTCGCTCGACGACGCGCTCGGGCGCGGGAGGTCGTCCGCGGGCTGCGGCGTGTGCGGCGCGTCCGAGGTCGCGGTGGAGGATGTCGTGCGTGTGGGCGAGAGCGCGGGCATGTTTTGCTCGATGCTCGCGCGAGGGGTGCAGGGGGACACGGTGAGAGTGGGCAGAGTGAGTGTGCGAGGTGGGCGGGCGTCGCCAGAGGAAGACGAAGGAGTGGGAGGGAGCGGAGGGAGCGGAGAGTCCGCATATTTTGCGCGGATAAGGGATGCGGGTGCGCTTGTCGGATGCGTTTTGGTTGCATCCGCCGACTTGGCCGGTGTGGCGGGCGTGCCTGCCTCTTGCACCACCTCACCTAGCTCAGAGACAGACACACCGTTCGTCACAGGCACCACCGCACTCGTCGTGCCCCTCCGTGAGCTCAGGGGCGATGCCGGGAGCGGGATGCTCGCAGGGTCCTCATCGTCGGGATCGGAATGTCCAGATCCGGACGTCCCGCCGTGGAGCTCCGCCCTGCTGGGCGACATGGGCAGCTCCGCATGGGCCTCGACGACCTGCGGCCGACGGGGCGACACCGGTCCGCTGATGACGAGCTCGTCGTCCTCGTCGACGCTGCTGAGCTCGCTGGCGGACCGCGCCGCGACGTCGTTCGCGGCGTTGCGCTGCAGCCACGCCTCGCGGATGCGCCGCGCCTCGCTCTCCCCGTCGCTGCTCTCGCTGCTGCCCGGCTCCTCGACGAGCATCGAGAACCGCTTGTCGAGCTCGGCCTCCTGCGCGCTCATGGGCAGTGTGTCGCCGTTCGGGGCGCGGTAGCGTCGGGGCACGAGCCCTCGCGCGCGGAGCGCCGCCTCGCGGTGTTCTGCCGAGAGAAACGCATTGGCATGTGTGGGAGCCTTGGCCTTGGGGAGGTGGATGGTCGGCTTGCGCTTGGCTTTGCTGACGGACGCGGCTGGCGCGGGGGACGCCGACGTGGATGGTGTCGAGGGCGGGTGTGGCGTGCGAAGCTTGGTAGCGAGGCGTTTGAAGAGCCCTGACTTGGCTGGCTGAGCGGCCTGCGAGGGTGGGGAAGTCGCGGAGGGCATGATGAAGGCTGCAGACATTTGGAAGCTGTGGGCCTATATGAGCATTCCTCGGAGATCCCTGACATGAGAATAGGAAGCGGGAGAACCGTTTGCGATAATGCATGATATCCATAACAGGATGCACTGCACACGGCCTGACGCCAGTGCCTGGAGTTCGCAATTGGCACCAGGCGCGGCGCCTGGCGCATGAACAGTCCGCAACTCTGTGACAAGCGTGCAACCCGCAGACCCGGAAGCGTCGGTGTGCCGTCAGGCAGATGCCGGTGCCACAAACAAGACAGGAGACTGCCGAGTCTGGACTCGCCAGCCCGATCGCAGCAACACCGGTGCCTTTGCCAGGTATTGGTAGGTTCAAGACACCGCCCTGACCACAGGAATGGAAGTAGGGCAAACGGCCGCTGATGCAACCCCGTGCTCTGCTTCGCGAATACGGCCACAATCAAGGCGGAGAAGGGGATGGGAACGAACCTTGATGAGGTGTTTGTTGGTGGTAGAATGGGAGCCTGTTCGCTCCACGAAACGGGAGCTCGTGGTCTGCAAAAAGGAATCAGCTCGGTGGGTGCGGAAGGCTAAATGCAGAAGAACAACCGGGGGTGGCCCGATTCAAAATCCCGTGTCCGCGCTGCCGGATGGAGACTGAGCAAAGAACAGATCCACTGCTAGCAACGCATCACACGATGTTCGCCGCGCTATTGAATAAAGACACTATGCTGTGCGGCAATAGAAAAATGTATATCACGGGGCTTGGTCTCACCTTGAACCGGAATGAGGGTGCTGAGAGGCTGGAGGGTAGCGAGCGTCGGGGGTCTGAGGGGGGGGTTGTGAGATCGACCTCTGAGACAGTGAAACGATTCCGCACTCCCGAATATGGACTTCCGTCGGGAATGGGGGAGTCGGGCCTCGATCGAGATTTTGTCCAGTGCCTCAAGAATAGGAGATGCTTGCTGCGGCACCGAACCATAGCGTGAGCTCGAGGCCTGTTATGGAAAAGAGGGGAAGCGTACACTTTGAGCGGGTGCACCGTAGGTTTTATGCTTCGGGTGTTGGTTCAACAGGTCCGACGTGTGTCTACAGATGCACGGTTTCAGCGGCTGAGGCGTCGACATAGGCAGATGGACTGACCGACGATGATTCGGTGCTGCCAGGTGTCACTGGGCGTAGACAAGCGGGAGGGGGAGGCGAGCGAGGACATGTGAAGGAAAGATTTATATGAAAGTCGGTCGGACGAGGAATAGAGAAGTGTGGGGATTGTGACTGGAGCAGGTGGACCGGGTGATCTCCGCAATAGAGTGCAGGATGGGGGACCGCGACGCATCACGCATGTGAGAACTGGTGCCCGCCTGCAACAGCGATCAGAGGGTGCGGCTGCTCGGGCTGTCGCATGACCCCTCCGCATATGGGCCCGTGTTCCACCCCGAGCTTTCCATGGCCTCCCGGACCTTGCTGTGCCTGCGACACCCGCCAGAGACCGTCTCGCCCGCGCCGCCGCGTACGCATTGGCGACGGCTACGAGAAGCGAACCGTCGTGGCGTAGCAGCGCAGCGGTGCATCCCGCACGGCGGCGATACCTCTGCCCAATTGGGAACGTCCATCCCCCGCGACAGCAGGCGCGCTCGCGCCCAGCCGGCGTTTAAGCGCGCACTCCCACGCATAGCGGGCGATAAGTAATCCGACTTACCCTGCAGGTAACAAACGTTGCGCTGATACTCTGCTCTTCTAAACCCGCGAATACCCAATATTCTGTGCTCCATTGGATGTTGTGATTGCATCCGGACCTCGCTGCTTTGCCTCAGCCCAGATGAGCGAGACCCTGCTGGCCGTTCTCCTGGTCACGTCGTCCGCAAAGGGCTCCAGCCTCGTCTACCGCTGGCCTCCGTACCCTGATACCGGCCCAAGACTCGCTCGTCCGCTGCCGCGCCACGACTCGACGTGCACTCACGCGGACAACCCATGGCGCGCTGCACACGCATCCACTCCCTCCAATCCATGCGACAGCTGGGAGTACGACGAAAGCGACTACCGATGGCGCACTCCCCACGCTGACCGCTCTCGGTCCATGTCTTTCTCCCGCAGCAAGTCCCACCCCGCCTCGCGACGCGCCTCGCCCACAAAGGACCTGAAGGAGTCGCTTTCCCTCGAGAGCCAGCACGACCTTCCTCTCCCGGACGAATACGACGAGCTCCTCGGCTACTCCGCCGAGTTCCTCGCGGGTCTCCTCTGTCCGCACTCGGCCATGTGCCACCAGAAATTTGAACTCATCGTCGACGAGCTCGCGTTCATCGGCCACCCCGTCTGCGCGGAGCAGGACGGCGCCTGGCGCTTCCGCCCGGAGAAGTACAAGGCTGCGTCCCGCGGCCGCGGCTCGCGCAAGGGTCGCGAGGGCCAGTCGCCGCAGGTGGACGAGAACGCCCTCACGCCGGACACCTCGGCCAAGGACCTGCCGTCCTCCGGGACCTGGCTGCAGACCTTCCACTTTGTTATTGCCCTAGACCTCCCAGACCCGTCGTCGTCCGCGTCTGGGAACATTGCAAAATACTTTGATACGATATACGAACAGGTCGCGTTCGCCATGACGGCGGTCATGTATCAAGAACAGGTGCTGTACAATTTCGTAGAGACCGAGTGCGATCTGCTGGGCCAGCTCAAAGAGGACTACGTCAGGAAAGGTATGCGCCTGTCTTCGCTTCCGACGCCGCGCGCTGACATTCGCTCCCGCAGGCGAGCCCTTCGCGGCATACCTGAACGAAGCACTCAAAGTGTCATCCATCGCTTCCGCCATGAAGACGCTCTACGAATCCATCAAAGCCCACACGATCGCGCAGCTCACCATCCGCGAGTTCCCGCTCGAGCTCCAGCTCCCGCCGTACCTCGACGCGCTCCTTCGCAGCGAGGATCCCCTGGACGTCGACGCCGTCGACCGCGAGGAAGACTACGAGGGGGACTACGAGGGCACTGCGTCGTGGGGCCGCGAACTCGGCTTCGCTTGGCGACTCCCGGCGCTCGCACCGTGGAAAAGCCTCCTCCGGCTCGACGACGAGACCGCGTCCGAAATGTATGTCAAGCTGCGGAGCCCGCAGCTGAACCCTGAAGACAGGGAGCTCGCAGAGGAGCTACTCAAGTTTTTGGATACGACGAGCGTCACGTTGACGTGCGTTTTTTTTCATTGCAAGCAGTGTGGTCTGACGAATACCATCTCATTTGATTTCTAGCCTCGCGGATGTAGCGAGTTTGTTGGATTGGAATCTCGAAAACCAAGTGTATCCAATTGTGCGGTGGCTCGTGCACCATCGCCGGGCGAAGATCGTGGACGTCGTCCACTCGAGCCTTAAAACGGCGTTTACCCTACCCCAGAAGATGCCAGCCCCGTGCGTCGGCACTGCACCAGCGTCACGACGATTTGCTAACATTACGGCAGCCTGTCCGCCCTCTCTGCAGAGTTCTCCCAAGCCTTCACCCACCCCTCCATCCCGCCCCTCCCCAAGATCCTCTCCCAGATCTCGACGAGCAACGGCACGCACTTCTACGGCGCCGTCGTGCGCACGAAGGACATGCTCGCCGCGTACCACGACGTCGTCGTGTGGCTGCTCAAGCGCGACCTGCTCGTCGCGCTGCACCTGCGCGTGCGCATCGTCGCGACGGCCGCGCTCAAGGAGAAGGTGCGCGTGCGGCGCGAGCTCGCGCGCGCGCACCGCGAGAGCATCCGCCGCCGCTCGATGAGTGTGGGCCGCCGCGGCGCGCGCCGCGCGAGCGAGAGCAAGGGCTCCGAGGGCGCGCCCGACTCGAGCCCCGTCGACTACTGGATGTCGATGTCGCCCAAGAGCGCGCGCAGGCAGGCGCGGCACATGTCGCCGGCGCCGACGGTGGCGAAGCGGCGCGAGCGGAGCCTGTCGGTGCTGTATGGGCTCAAGGAGATTGAGGGGGGGATCAAGGTCGAATACGAGTACGACGACGAGGACGTCTTTCTGGACGAGGACCAGGAGGTTGCGTCGTTGGACACAGACGAAGCTAGAACTCAGGCGTGGGACGAGGCGCGGCCGTCGATGATTGCGGATCCTGCGCGGGCGACTCCGCTAGAGCGAGAGTGGCTGGCTGCCATGTCGGAGGGAAAGGACGCGTCGATCGCGCGTCGGTTCCAGCAGTAAGCGTGCCCTTGTCCCAGCTGCTCATCTACTCACGCAGCTCGCACAGCATCAACCAATATTTTGACGGCAAGTGCAGCGATGACGAGATACTTCACAAGGCGGATATCCCACGACGACATCTCCGGGAGGTCTTGCATCACTACGACGAATATGTAAGCGCCATTCATATGTTCCGCTCGATCTCTAACTCATGTGATATCACTGCAGCTTCAGACCTTCCTTCATCCCGCGTAGGCCTAATCGGTGGCCTGATGTACCCACCCCAATATTCGCTCGGCCTTTGAACAGTCAAAGAACCCCTTCCTGATATCCTTCCCCTCCTTGATGGGCACATGTGTCCAATACTTCTCGTACAATGCCACAGGATCGTCGTCTTCCGTAAGCCCCGGTGCGGCAATGAAGAACGCTTCGTGTCCAGACCACGCACCCCCCTCGGCCGTCGCGGCGCGGAGGAACGCGTCCGCACACGAGTCCTGCTGGACGTACCCCCACAGGTCGTTCTTCCGCCGCTCCGGGTCCTCCCTCGTCGCGAGGGCACGGCTCGGGATCGACCAGCTGGGGCGCAGGCTCGCGACGCGCATGTGTGGGTACCGCCGGACGATGGTGTCTGCCTGCATCTCGGATATGCTGGCAGAGACGTCAGCAAGAGGCGCGGCGCAGGTCTCGGAGGACAACGCACAGCTTGGACAGCCCGTACGGCTCGTCGGGCTCGCGCGGGTGGTCCTCGTCGAGGGGGAGGTAGTGCAGCTTGGGCGCCACGCTCCAAACGAGGCTGACTACGTTCACCGACGACGCCTGCACCACCTTCGTGATGCCAAGCTGCGAGCGTCGCGTTAGTACGGGGGCGGCGGCGGCGTCTCGCTCCGTGTCACCTCGGCTGCCCCTCGAAGGACGTTCCATGATATCACCACGTTCCTACAAGGTCGTCGGCCATCTCAGCTCGTGCCGACGGGGAGACGTACGTACGTATTGTGCGTGTGAACGCGGTAGTCTGTGGGCGTCGGGATAGCCGCGAGCTGCACGACTGCGTCGCTCCCCTGGAGTGCCTCCACCGTCGTGTCATAGTCTCGAAGATCCACTCTGGAGAAGGCGAAGTTCGGGTGGACGGCATGCTCGAGGTCCGTGGGGGGTCCTACACTATCTATCCCGTGCACGACATGTCCGGCGTCCAGCGCCGCCTTGCATACGCGCCGCCCGACGCGTCCGTTGCAGCCGGTCACTGCTAGCTTCATGGCGAAATCAGTGGATGTGTATAGGTGATAGTTGGGGGCGGGGTGCAACGGGCAACGAGCGAGTCCGTCTCGAGGATGAGAGAAATAAAGTTTGATTAGGCTCGTGCTGCGACCCTCGATGGGGTTACGGACAGGCCATCCGTAAGGTCTTCTGGTCAACGTTCACGTAGGGTCTCATTAAGCTCACGGGCATTGCAGTATGTCGTAACATACTGCAGCGAGATGCTCAGGAGGCTCTCTTGTGGGCTTTATTCTGCCCGTGATCTCAGCGGCCTCACTTCACTTGACAATAGGATGCGTGAATTATGACTTTTAAGCACAAGTCCCCCTTACCATATGAAGCTCTTCGAAAAACGTTCAGTTTCGAAGGCGCGTCTCCCTGCCTCGAAGCCTTATCAGGGCAGAAAGCGTCCCAGAGGCAATACCGACATTCTTCCGCGTTTGGTCCCGGGGTCTGCGTTGCTGTTCTCGGTGACCACGATGTCTTGAAGCTTGACTACACTTGCCTTGACGAATGGTGGGCCCGTATCTCGTAAGCTACGTATACGTATCTACCCAGCCACTCAGTGTGCACCGCGGGACTCGTGCTTGACTAGCGAGTGAGACACAGCTGTCTCCGAATACTACACTTGCCATATTGAGCGATGTCCCGTCGAAGTTTTGCAAGCGCCATAGCCGCACGGTGCTTTGCCTCTACCTGTAAAGTTTTAACATCGAGTACATATAAATGGCCCATGTCACGTCATCTCACTTCCTCGCAGAGTGCTGGAAACTGCCTTGCGCATGTATGTCCGCGCTCTGGGCGTACGTATCTCAAGATGGCAGAGGTATGTCTTGGGCTCCACTGGCAGAGGCGTTTGGCGGCGAGTACTAACGGAACGGACATTCGTTCGGTACGGCGTAACGTCATCGTCTTTAGGGAGCATTATGTCATTCAAGAGAAACCTCACTTTGAACCAAGTGCCCAAGCTAGCTGTGTATTGTAGCATGCCCAGCACGGTAGTCGAATTGGTCCTAGGTGAGCCTTTGTCATCCACTACCATAGCCTGACGCTCATAATTCCCCGAAAAACCCGGTAGTTAAGCTTACACGTTACAGATAGACTGCCTCCCCAATTCCCACCGACCTGTAGGCTTCACATGAGCGTGCGTGGATGAATCTCACTTAATGCATTTATTTCAGGTCTTCAAGCAGCCCGCCTGACGCGGCTAAGAGCGGCTTTGATCGCCTGCCCAGGTAGATATATACAGACGCTCTCTGATCGCCTCAGGTCCGTCAGGCCGCCTCGGGAATTGCTGATAAAGCATAGATGAAGTTGCGATGTACTCCCATTCAATGGTTCGATCGGCTCATACCGATCATCAGCTATACTGTAAGGTAAGGTCCATCACCGGTGTACTTGTTTGTAGTCATGTAGTACAGGTGACAGAACTTCGACATGATCGCAGTAGGCGTCAGAACGGAGTCATTGCCAGCCGCGTATAAGTACACGATACGTAGACGCAAGGTTGAAGCTATCAGCGAGCTAACACGATGGCCACAGTATTCTTCATCGGGGCAACCGGCTGCATAGGAGGTTTGCTTTCCCTACTTTCTGCAATCGACGTTCGAGATGCCAACTAAATACCTTCGCCGCCAGGTTCTGTCCTCGCCGCTCTGCAGAAGGCGCATCCGACCTTTGAGAAGTCCTTGATGAAACGTCGGTAGAAGTTGGCAAACCCTACGAATCCTCGTACGTCTTTGAGATTGCGGGGTGTAGGCCAATTCGTAA